>BRDA01010626.1:85781-127011 GCA_036984385.1 Crenuchus spilurus
TTGTAATAGCGCTTCGTTAATGTTTTTTGCGTTTTGTGATTTGTAATAGCGCTTTGTTAATGTTGTTGTGGTTTGCACTTCAGGGCCACCGTACCGAACAGCCAAAATCTAAAATCAATTGCATCTGTCTTGGTGAGGATGATAAAGGGTTAAAGGTTCTATACTTTTCTGTGTGTGTGTGTGTCTGTGTGTGTGTGTAGGCCTCAGGTGTAAACTGCAGTGTTAGGAATGATCTGGCACAGCTGAAAGCTGCACAGAGAGATGTGCGTCCACTGCATCCTGAAGACATGAAGAAGAATGAAATATTGGTGAGAAACACCTGCTTATTCATCCTCAACTACACAATTTGTATTATCATACAGTAATACAGTGGTTATCGACAATTTGGTTACCATTTACTTTTTTCAAAGAAATTTTGTCCCAGTTATCATTCATCTGCCTGGTTTTCATCGGCGTGCCTACATGACTCACCGCTAATTTTGCAGAAACAAAGCATCCACCTAAACGTTTGTCAATCACCCACATGGTCGCCGTTCATTGTGGTTTTGTTTCTCGTTGTTTCTCTGGCTTTGTTTCTCGTTGTTTCTCTGGCTTTGTTTCTCGTTGTTTCTCTGGCTTTGTTTCTCGTTGTTTCTCTGGTTTTGTTTCTCGTTGTTTCTCTGGTTTTGTTTCTGGTTGTTTCTCTAGTTTTGTTTCTCATTGTTTCTATGGTTTTGTTTTTTTTGTTTCTCTGGCTTTGTTTCTCGTTGTTTCTGTGGTTTTGTTTCTTGTTGTTTCTCTGGCTTTGTATCTCATTGTTTTTCTGGCTTTGTTTCTCGTTGTTTCTCTGCTTTTGTTTCTTGTTGTTTCTCTGGCTTTGTATCTCGTTGTTTTTCTGGCTTTGTTTCTCATTGTTTCTCTGGCTTTGTTTCTTATTGTTTCTCTGGTTTTGTTTCTCATTGTTTTTCTGGCTGTTTCTCGTTGTTTCTCTGGTTTTGTTTCTTGTTGTTTCTCTGGCTTTGTATCTCATTGTTTTTCTGGCTTTGTTTCTCATTGTTTCTCTGGCTTTGTATCTCATTGTTTTTCTGGCTTTGTTTCTCATTGTTTCTCTGGCTTTGTTTCTCATTGTTTTTCTGGCTTTGTTTTTCGTTGTTTCTCTGGCTTTGTTTCTCGTTGTTTCTCTGGCTTTGTTTCTCGTTATTTTTCTGGTTTTATTTCTCGTTGTTTCTCTGATTTTGTTTCTCATTGTTTCTCTGGCTTTGTTTCTCATTGTTTCTCTGGTTTTGTTTTTTGTTGTTTCTCTGGCTTTGTTTCTCATTGTTTCTCTGGTTTTGTTTTTTGTTGTTTTTCTGGCTTCGTTTCTCATTGTTTTTCTGGCTTTGTTTCTCTGCTTTTGTTTCTTGTTGTTTCTCTGCTTTTGTTTCTTGTTGTTTCTCTGGCTTTGTATCTCATTGTTTCTCTGGCTTTGTATCTCATTGTTTTTCTGGCTTTGTTTCTCATTGTTTCTCTGGCTTTGTTTCTCATTGGTTTTCTGGCTTTGTTTCTCGTTGTTTCTCTGGTTTTGTTTCTTGTTGTTTTTCTGACTTTGTTTCTCGTTGTTTTTCTGGTTTTGTTTCTCGTTGTTTCTCTGGCTGTATTTCTTGCTGTTTCTCTGGCTTTCTGTTTCTCTTTTGCTATCACCTGAAAACAGGTGTGAAAACAAATAGAGAACCCTGAGATGTACAAAACTAAACCACACCGGCACTCTCTAAAACAGAGCATAAACCTGCAAGAGTGATGATAAATGTTCATTTATCCATTTCATTAATCTTTTGTATTTATTTATTATTGTGTTCTGTGTGTAAAACTATAGTTATTCTGTATAAAATTTATTTTTGCTAATATTTTGGAGTGTCTGCAACAGATTCATTGGATTTACAATATTTCCTATGGGAAATATGACTTCAGTTATCGTTATCGGTTGTCATTAGACACTTTAGAGCAGATTAATGATGAAAAGTGAGGTCCCACTGTATATGAGCCACTGACTTTGTTAAATTCAATAAATAAAGAGTAAGTGTACAATAAAATCCGCTGAGGTTTGTACTCTGTAAATGATGGGTTAATCATGGGTGCTATGTCCTTTGCATAAGGATGTAGTTATTTTATGTGTGTGTGTGGGTGTGTTTGTGTTTGTGTGTGCAGAACTGCAGCACAGCCTGGTGTGTGGAAGTCAAATGTGAAATTCAACAACTATTTAAAGGACAGACGGCCTTCATCCGCATCACTAGAAGAGTGCACGACAACTTCTTCAGACTGGTAAGGAACAGAATTTCAAGAAAGCAATGCAGTGTTAAAGGAGCAATCAGTCAATTTTACCACCAAAAAGTAACAGATTTTTTTTTCTTTAAAATACAATTTGCATGAGATAAAGAATTAAACTGGTTCCAGGTGACTACCTCATAAAGCTGACTTAGAAAATGCCAAGAAAGCTGGCTTCTAAACAAGAGGTGCCTACTGTGAAGAATGTAAAATATAAACATATTCTGGTTTGTTTAACACTTGTTTGTTTACTAAATAAATACAGATGTGTTTATTCATAGTTTAGATGACTTTAGTATTAATCTACAATGCAGAACATTTTAAATCATGAAAAACCACTGAATGTACAGAGTGTGTGTCCAGACTGGTAGTGTATGTCTTCTCAGATTATATCAGCACTGTTCAAATGTCATACTTTTGGGACCTAACTTTCCCCTCTTACTTTCTCTCTCTCTCTCTCTCTCTCTCTCTCTGTGTGTGTGTGTGTGTGTGTGTGTGTGTGTGTGTGTTTTAGGCTAAGTTTAAAGCTGTGATGATAGTGGGCTCCTACCAGCTGTCTGCACGGGAGTCTAATCTAATCACACTGGGGAATGCTGCCCTCTTGAGGGAGGTGAGAGAAGTGCAGTAACACCAGGACTTGATTAGCATTACTGATACTAACTACAACCCCACTGATATGGATGTCTGTCACTAATACCTGCCACTGATTCCTGCAGTGTGAAGGAGGTAAACATTAATGTAGCACTAACAACCTTTGTTTTATGTTTGTTCAAAATAACATCTTATTTATAAATAAATAAATCATCATCTCTGTAAAAAATTTTTTAATGTTGCTCATCAGCTCAGTCTCACATATATATTCTTTAAATCTAACACTTAATTGAAGCATATTTAATGTAAGAAAGATGAGCAAAAAGTATTTTAAAATAAATGTAAATTCCTAAAAATTATTTATCTTTCACTTTTTTCTAGGGGAGGAGATCATTTTATAAAATTTTTATACAAAGTTTAGTACAGATAAAAGGCAGAATTCTCACATATTTTCATTAGGCTAATTCTTATAGTTATTATATAATTAAGTCCAAGCTGCACTGTAAAGTTGTTTTATGGAACCATCACTACTGGTTTAGCCAGTGACTTCCAGGAAAGGCTGGATGACCACCGCGAATAGTGTGGTGATGACTGGAAAGACAGTGGGCAGCACGGAGAGACGCCAACCAGGGCAGCAAGGGTTAGCACCCCAAGCTGAAGCTCCCATGAGGGAGCACCCACACTAAGCTACAAAAAGTCCCAATGAAATGCCCAAGAGGGGGGGAGGATGAGCAACCCAAACGGATGGAATTTAGGGTACAAGACATGAGCGACGGATTATCAACAATGAGAGTAACCTGTTTTTGTAGCAAGGTCTGTAAGAATCTGAGAGGCCTGAGGATCCACCTCAGGGGATGCACAAGCAGGAAGCAAGGCGAGCAAGGCACAGAAACGATGCCTAACATTGTTCCTGTTGAGACGGAGGAGGAGCAGGTCCTGGAGCAACCACACAGCGTCCATCAACTCCAAGCTCAACATGCTGCACCTAGCATACCCACGGAACATCACCAGATCTTATGGCCAGCTGCACACAAGGAGTCTGAGTGGCACCAGTTGGATGAAGATGTTGATGCTACCCTAGAGGCAATATCCAGGGGGGGAGTTGATCAGCGACTCCAGCTGATGTCCTCTCTAATCATGAGTATTGGTGCTGAGAGATTTGGCATCAAACATCAAAAAGCTAAGAATACCACAATGCCAAACCGGCGTGAGAGCAGGATTGGCCAGCTCAGGAAAGAACTGAAGTCCCTAAAACAGCAATACAGGAAAGCAAGTGAGGAGGAGAGGCCAGCCCTTACCGAGCTCTGCAGCATCTTAAGGCAGAAGCTCATTTCTTTCCGACGTGCTGAGTATCACAGGAAAAGGGGTAGAGAGAAGGCTCATAAGTGCACTGCTTTTATAGCAAATCCATTTGGATTCACTAAACAGCTATTAGAACAGAAGCGGAATGGGACACTGGCCTGCTCTGAAGATGAAATGAATCGACACCTTCATGACACATACAGTGACAGCAGGAGAGAGGAAGATCTGACCCCCTGCAGAGAGCTGATTGTACCACCAGAACCCTCCATCCAGTTTAACATCAAAGAGCCCACCTTGGCAGAAGTCAGGGGAATAGTAAGAGCTGCATGGACCAGTGCAGCCCCAGGGCCAAGTGGAGTGCCATACAAAGTCTACAAGCATTGCCCAAGACTTCTTGAAAGACTGTGGATATTCATCAAGGTAGTATGGCGGAGGGGAAAGGTAGCAAAGCAGTGGTGATGTGCTGAGGGTGTTTGGATACCAAAGGAGAAGAACGCAAGCAACATCTCACAATTCCGCACCATCTCCCTGCTCAGTGTGGAAGGCAAGATCTTCTTTAAGATTCTTGCTAACCGGCTCACTGAGTATCTCCTGAGGAACAACTATGTGGACACATCAGTGCAGAAGGGAGGAGTCCCAGGCATGCCAGGCTGCATAGAACATACAGGAGTGGTCACCCAGTTAATACGAGAGGCAAGGGAAAACCGGGGGGACCTGGCAGTCATTTGGCTTGACCTTGCCAATGCATATGGATTCATTCCACACAAGTTGGTGTCAACAGCCTTGACAAGATACCATGTACCAGAGAAGGTCATCAAACTTATTTGGGACTATTACAGTAGTTTTAGTCTGAGATTTACTTCTGGTAGACTAACATCAGCATGGCATCGGTTAGAGAAAGGCATTATCACTGGTTGCACCATATCAGTGGTCCTGTTTGCTCTAGCAATGAACATGATTGTCAAAGTAGCAGAAGTGGAATGTAGGGACCCCCTGTCCAGATCAGGCACTCGCCAACCTCCCATTTGAGCCTTCATGGATGACCTGACGGTCACAGCAACAAAAGTGACAGGATGCCACTGGATCATGCAGTGACTGGAAAGGATCATCACATGGGCAAGAATAATGTCAAACCAGCAAAATCTAGGTCCCTGACCCTGAGGAAAGGTAAAGTAGTGGAGAATTACCGCTTTAACCTGGATGGTATCACCATTCCATCAGTGTTGGAGAAGCCAGTCAAGAGCCTGGGAAAGATCTTTGACAACACTTTGAGAGATAAGGCAACAGTCCAAGCAACACATGTAGAGTTGAAAATCTGGCTATAAACAGTGGATAAGTCAGGCCTCCCAGGAAAGTTCAAAGCATGAATATATCAACATGGTATTCTTCCAAGACTCCTGTGGCCACTGTTGATACAAAGTCCTGATAACCATCTTTGAAGGCTTCGAGCGCAACATCAGCCAATACCTGCGTACGTGGCTGGGCCTGCCAAAAAGCCTTAGTAGCATTGCCCTTTATGGGCACACCAACAAGCTGCAGCTTCCATTTACTGTACAGGTCTGACAGAGGAGTTCAAAGTCATCCAAGCCAGGGAGGTGCTGCTCTACAGAGACTCAGCTGACAGTAGAGTCTCTTCTGCAGGCATCACTGTCAGAACCGGAAGGAAGAGGAGAGCACAGGAGGCAGTCAATCAGGTGGAAGCAAGGTTGAGGCATGGCACTTTGGTTGACTCAGTGGCAGTGTGACGATCTGGGCTTGGTAGCTATACAAGACCACACTATGACAAAGCCCAGGGGAAAGAGAGATGCCAGATGGTCCAGGCAGAAATCCGTGCAGTGGTGGAGGAGGAGCAGCGTGGTAGGACTGTTGCCATGTGCAAGCAAGGAGCCTGGACTAACTTGAACAAGGCATCTGCATGAAAGATCACTTGGACAGAGCTTTGGAAGTCAGAACCAGCAAGACTCAAATTTCTGATCAAGTCGATGTATGATATCCTCCCGAGCCCATCCAACTTACATTGCTGGGTACTAGCAGAAACACCAGCATGTCAACTGTGTTCGGGTAGAGGCTCCTTAGAACACATCTTGAGCTGCTGCCCTAAAGCCCTGGGAGAAGGGAGGTACATCTGGCGCCATGACCAGGTGCTGAAGGCAGTAGCTGACGCCATCTGCACTGGAATCCAGCAGGGGAAATATCTGCTCCCAGCGAGGCACAACATCACCTTCATCAAAGCGGGGGAGAAACCTCAGGCTTCATTCAAAGTCTCAACTGGACTGCTAGCCTCAGCCCATGACTGGCAGCTTATAGTGGACCTTGGGAGGCAGCTGAAGTTCCCAGAGCACATTGCAAGGACATCACTCAGGTCTGACCAGGTCTTAACATTATAGTCCACTAAGCAAATTGTGTTGCTGGAGCTTACAGTCCCCTGGGAAGATCGGATTGAGAAGGCCCATGAACGCAAGAAGGCCAAATACCAGGAGCTTGTGGAGTCCTGAAGAGAGAGTGGCTGGAGGGCCCGCTGCGAGCCAATCAAGGTGGGCTGCAGGGGTTTCATAGGGCAATCTGTGCACCATGCATTCAGGCTCCTTGGCATCAGAGGGTTGCTGGAAAGAAGAGCCACCCGAAACATCACAGAGGCTGCCGAAAAAGCCTCAAGGTGGCTGTGGATCATGAGGGGAGATGGATGGAGTAGCGCGCTGCTTGGACACAAACTAGGGACTGATCATTGGAATTGATGATTTAAGACCCGAAACACCCAATGATCCTGGGTTCATTGTTTACATTTACATTTGAGGCATTTAGCAGACGCTTTTATCCAAAGCGACTTACAATTGGGGGTTAGGTGCCTTGCTCAAGGGCACTCCAGTCGTGACCTGCCTGGGGATCATCAGACCAGATCTTAACCACTAGGCCACAGCTGCCCCATCACTGACGATGTGTCCAAGCTGTACTATAAAGGTGTTTTATGGAACTAATATAAATATAATTCTTCATCATTATTATTATTTCACTAATAATTAAAGCGCTAATAATTTTATTTTATCTCAGATTTTACAGACTTTACAAAATGACTGGAAGCAGTTGTTCAAACATTAAACTCTACAGAACAGAAATGTGTATTTTTTTGTGGTCTTGCAGAGTAAAGTTGCACATTATGAGTGCAGCTTTTGTGCCCTTCAAACATTATCTTTACAACAGTTTAATGAATATTGTGCCTTTTCCCAGCACTTTACAGCAAGGGTGTCCAAACTTTTGTTGTTGGTGGCCAGAAGGATAAAAATATGTGCAGTCATGGGTCTACTATAGTACTATAAGCCTTATTTGGTGGTCATGATGATAAATTTTTAAAGTAGTCCAAAAACCAAAACTCCACCAGCTCTGAACATTTACTCACAAATGCATTTAAAAAAGCCTTATTCTTCACAAAATCTGCTAACCTGGTAACCCTGAAGTAGAGGTCTGCGTGGGACTGATTTTTTAGTCCCGCTCCCGCATGTTTTCGTCCCGCTCCCGTCCGCTCCCGCCATAAAATCGTCATATTTATCCCGCTCCCGCCCGCCACATAAACGTGTCTGCCCGCTCCTGCCCGCAGTATTCGCGGGGCGTTCTGGGTTGGATGTAAGATCCGGAGATACTGAGAGAAAACCTGTAAGTAATTGCTCTGTAGCTCCACCCCAGTACCGCCCCTGATCCTCACATCAATCTGATTAACTATACAGAGCTTAAAACTTACTTAAATAATGTGCTGATAGAGAAAAAAATGACTGAGCAGATCCAGCATCATACAGAACAGTCTTTTCTCTCCTTAACAACGAGCATTTTTACATGAAATCAGATACATATATAACACACCCTAAGCTGCTGATGAGATCAGTGTGCACATCTCACAGACGGTACGTTACTCACTTAAACAAATTAATCACATCTAACAACACAGGATGATGACTACATTAATAAAACACTAAACCAGCACAACACAACTGCATAAAATAACCGATATCAACAATTTATAACTTTTAACACCGTTACAACCCGCAAGTGCTTCTGGGTGATGACGTCACCATCGACATGGCCACTCAAATCTAATATTTAAAATTATGGCCTAATGAATAATTATTAGTGCAGAGCCAGTCTCTCTCTCTCTCTCTCTCTCTCTCTCTCAAAGCACACGCGCCTTTGTATATGTGTGTGTGTGTGTGTGTGTGTGTGTGTGTGTGTGTGTGAGAGAGAGAGAGAGAGAGAGAGAAAGCGCGCGCACATTTGTTTGTGTGTGTGGGCAGAGACTGAACGTCTGTTCACGTGATGCTCCGCCAATGTTTTTTGACTTCCTTACTGACTGATTAGCTGCATGATTCTCATCATTTTCTACACTATTTATTAATTTGCGGGATTTTTCGACATTGACGTCTCGTCCCGCTCCCGCAACGACTAGACTAAACTGACCGACCGCTCCCGCAAGAGACGATTAATTGTTGTCCCGCGCCACAAGGTATTGTAACGGGTCCCGCGGGAGTTCCGCGGTAATGCAGGCCTCTACCCTGAAGTTCCCATGCTGGACTATGAGTTGAGCTAGCACGTAGCCCTGGTAGCATTTTCTTGCACTTGGTTAGTATGATAAGACTGGTTTTGTTGAACTGACAAGCTGCTACTAGTTGTTTTACCTTCTGTTCTTGTTCAGTGCCTGACCTGAAAGTGATGTTTCATTTCATAAAGTCTCTTAACATTATACTCCTGCATTACAGCAGCTGTTTCCTGACAAATTAAACACACACACACACTTCCCTCTGAACTCAGTGAACAAATATTCATTTTCCCAATCTGCCTAAAATCTATTTTTCATTTCTTTGGAGTTATGTGTACTCAAAAGCTCAGCAACAGTAATGTAGGTGTAATTCTGTTAATGTTTTGTGTGAGCGGGTAAATGAATGAATGAATGGAGTGTCTTAGAATGTTTTTACGTGATAGCGACACCCAGTGTTCAAACCAAGAATCTAGTTTTTTTTTTTTTTTTACAGCCTGCTTAATAGTTGGCATTTTATATCTAAAATACATCACTTTGGACATGCCTGCTTTACAGCATTCAAGAAAACAGCACACAACCAGTGGGGGAAAACTCATGTTATCTGTGGATGAAGATCCCTCTCAGGAAGCCTCGTAGCTACAGTGTAGCATCTCGTTTCAGCTAGGAACAGCTCATTCAACCAGGGAAAATAGTGTATTAGTTCAGCTTTGGTGTCAGTTTCATCGCTCTTAAGTTAAATATTTCACCTTGCATGGTTTTGTGGTTCCAAAACATGAAATAACATCGGCACACTATGTTTAGAACATGGGATTAAGGTACAAAATGTTTACTTTTTTACATTTTCACAGCAAAAGGTTTATTTCATGGGAAAAGGCTCATTTGTGTCAAGGCTCTACTCATAATTATGGAGCTGACTGTGTATCAGTGAAGCCATTACATTAAGACCAGTTCAGTACCAGAAATATGCACTTTAACCAGTGATTGTTGTGTATGTGCAGACGGTGTTGGAGGTGTTGAAGGGCCGGTCCATTCCGATCTCTCTGTGGATCTTGATTGGCAGCATCATTGGAGGCCTGCTGTTACTTGCACTCATCATTTTCGTCTTATGGAAGGTATGATGGGGTCTTCACAGCTCCTTATATACATGCTTAAAGGCACAGTATGTAGTTTCCAGTGACTTCTAGTGGTCTAGTTTCCATATTGCAACCAACTGAAGACTCTTTCCACAACCCCACCCCCCATCCCCTTCCAAACACGAAGGAGTCTCTACGGTGGCCGTAAGATGTCATAAATCTTTGATACTCCCGAACGAGATGTCTAATAGAAGCTTTGGAGCTAGTGATGTGTCAAGTGGTAAAATTTGTTTTAATTATAAATTTAGGAAATGTAATATGTAAAATTATCACAGCTACAATGCAGATGAAACATTTTCTGCACTTCAGTAGTGCTATTGTAAACATTAGCTGTTTTCTCTACAAAGTAATAAAGTAAACACATCAAACTGCTTCACTGTAGACAGATAATGCAGGCAGGATACACATTTTTCTCTAGTCAAGGTAAGCTTGCCATGCTCTGAAGAAGGCACTTCAGCCGATACGTAAGCTTCTAATAAAGTTATGTATTTTTAGACCCTCAGAGCCATAATGTCAAAGCTCGAACTAACGCGCAGCTACGAATCTCCCGTTCCACCTTAAATGCTGCAGTAGCGCCCAATCAGTAGCATTCAGCTTCGATGCGCTACAACGTCCTACAGCACCAGTTAAGGTGGAACGGGGGTAAAACTGCACGCACGAATATTAAGCTAAGCTGAACTTTTTCAGTAAACTTTGGGATTACCTTGACTATTTATGGTTTCCTAGCGGTTGATCACCGTTTGAGGCTGTTAGAAAGCGCGGTGCTTTGGCGTCACTTTGATTTATGTTTTTCTTCTTATTGAGGTATATGTTTATTTCTTCTTCTTCTCCTGTTTTATGTCAGCCAACGGTAGAACAAAGCTACAGCGCCATTGAATTTGAGTGGCCAATTCGTCATTACAACACAAACGGTTTTTGCTAGCCTCGTTTGTCCTTTTAGAACTACTGTACAAACATGGCGATGCAACATGGCGGCCTCAATCGGTGTTCGACCCGCGACCAATGTAGATATAAACAGCTTATTCTAAGGTAAAATAATCAAACAACTTCTTAGTTTATAATGATTAGATGTGTTTTTAATCATTTTTATTAGTGATTATACTAAATTCTGCTAAAAGATAACCCAAAATATTACATACTGTGCCTTTAATATATCTTATTTTTTAACTCTAAGATTTTAAAATGTCACTATATTTATTAATCTAATTCAGAGTAGTCCAAATACCAATATGAAGAAACAGACACAACGAAGGCATTTATCATGTCTACATAGTCATATCAGAATATTATGACCACCTTAACCATGCATTTGCTTGCAGGCCCAGACTTTACAGTGTTCAGTCAGTGGTGATCCCTGACATACCTGCTCTTGTGTTCATTATAGAAATTAACTGGCCCACTGTGGCACTTCAATTGCTCTGTACCACTCAAAAGAGTTGTTGAGCCCCTCTGGCATCATTGGCCTGTGGGGCACCACTGTTATGTTTGGGACGCACTCAGTGTATGAGTAATCCATTATCTACAGCATCTTTACAACAAAGATTGCAGTTTCTGAGATGCTACCACCCTTCGCCTAATAACCTGTTATAATGTCTTGTTTGGACATCAGGTAAATTGCATCCTTTGACTGTAATGATGGCATATTTATACAAACCCTGTCATGTGGCATCTGTTCATTCTAAACCAGGTGTGGTCATAATCTGATATGACCGTATGGATTTTTATTAATAGTTGACATGTAAAGACTGGTGGCTCTTTTTGTTTTGTTTAAAACCCCAACCACTAGAAGACGGTGTTGTAATTATGTTCAGTCATTGAACTCTTCCACTCCAGTGGAAACAAGTAGTGTAAGGATACTAATTTTCCTAATATTAGACTGGAGAAATATCATTCCTACAGTATATCAGAATATATAATATTGGATCACCTGTATCTTTATTTACATTGTATCAACTGGTTCTTACCAAAAAAAAAACACTAATCAGCTACATTTAGGCTCATTTGGAAAACAAACTGCTCTTTCTTATTGCTGTTTTGTGTCCACAGCTCGGCTTTTTCACACGAAAACAGAGGAAGGAGAAGGATGAAAACCACGATGACTGAGTTTCACCTCCACCTAAGCCGGGACGATGCTCTGTAGAGACTTGAGTTAAAATGTGCCTTTGTTTTCTTAAAAAATGACCCCTTCTCTTCCTTTGGGAGCAATACACAACACTCTCTCTCTACAGAGGTACACTTGGATTGTGTCAATACGTAAGTGTGTAGGAGCTCCTTCAGGACTTCATTTAAGCTCTGTGAAGTTAAATGAACTCGGGTAAGCTTCCCAGGACGTGGAGGAGAAAGACCTCAATGTAGAGACAGACTGCTGAGGTCAGGCTATATTTGGATTGCAGTACGGTTGGGGGGGACGGACTCAGTGCAATGAATTGCACTATTCATACATGCATAACATGAAAAAAGTGTAATTCACAGCAATCCAATCTGCTTTATTCATCTCTGAACAGATACCCATGTTTTTATTCAGGCTTGGGGCTCATTTCCAGTGACTGTACATCGTTTTGCATTTGAATAAGAAATGGATGTGTAATAAAATGTAAATCTCAAAATATGCTTTTTCCTCAAATTAAGCCCTGCAAGTCCAATAGCATTCATAACATTTTTAGACCTTTATTCATCAACAGATCAGGATTTTTGATTGTTTTGTTTCATCTGATAAAGCAGAGACTGGTCCTAACCTGTCACCTGATCCAAAGAGTTCCGCCCTGATACTGCAGCACCCCCATCTGTGTGTGAATGTGCATCGTTTTAAAAGAACAGATAACTCTAGGGCTAGTAGTCACTCGGTCGTCACCTAAATAGTAATAATAACACAAACTTCTCTCAAACCTCCTCCAGATCTTAATTAAGATCTCAGAGTAATGGACACTCTATGACTCGCTGGGAGCTTTAAAATAAACTTCTCCTTAACCCTCATTGTGTTTGGGGTCAATTTGAGCCGATCCAATGTTTGACGTCTTTAAATACACGTATAACATGACTTTTATTGCTTTATATTTAATGACTTTTACTAATTGCATGCTGATAACTGAGTAAACATAAAATTAACATGTTTTTTTAGTGTTCTGTACACGTATTGTATACATCAGTGTTCTTTGGAGTCAATTTGACCCCAGACTGTTTTAGCTGTATAGCATATAAAATATCAACATTTTAGAGAGAAGACTGTGTCTGAGACAGAGGAGAATGGGTCTTGAGTCAGAGGAGACTGTCTGAGACAGAGGAGAAAGTGTCTGAGAATGGGTCTGAGACAGGGGAGAATGGGTCTGAGACAGGGGAGAATGGGTCTGAGACAGGGGAGAATGGGTCTGAGACAGGGGAGAATGGGTCTTGAGTCGGAGGAGACAAATTATAATTTTCTGGGGGGTTAAATTGCTGGGGTCAAATTGACCCCAAAAACAAATGATGTTATTAAATATGAACATAATGAGGGTTAAGCTGTGTCCACCATGTTAAGCCATGTTCAGACTGGATTAGTTTATCAGGGACGTCCGTTTTTAAAATCCTACATGACTACTCAATGTTGAAACTCCTGCATCCGGACATTTAAACAGCTACAGGACGAGTTTCTGCATTTGTAGGATTTTACACAAATGTCTGTTACAGGATATGATCAAAGTTCATTAGTATCAGTAGCTGTTATTATAATCAGTCCTTTAATAAGTCTCTTATTATTGTTGTGTAACAAGCCAACATCTTGTCTTTCTTATGGATTTTAGCTTCTTTTACCTCCACATAATCTCTCAGGTGCGGAAGATCTTCCATGCAGACCAAGTATATTATTGACTCTTCAAAACCTTTAATGTTTTTTAAATGATGACGTCTGCCTGGAAAATCGTTGTGATTTACTTCTGGACACTTATTAGTCAAGCTCTGTTAACATTTAATTCAGCCTGTCATTTTCTCAGAGGACGAGGGGAAAACATACATTTTACATCTGGATGTAAATAAAATCACAGAGGACATCCTGTGAAAGAAGAAATTACCCCAGGACCCCCTGTAATATACCCCAATCCAAAAAGGACTTAAATAACAGACTCCGAGCAGGAAGTGCTGATATAGAATCAGTTTTAGTGATAAGCATCATAAATTCTGAGGAATCTGATACAATATCAAACTTCTGCTGCCGGAAGGGTCTCCTGTAGCCCAATCCTGGTCCTGAAGATCTACTACCCTGCACAGTTTAACTCCAAGCTACCTGATCCAGGTCAAGAAAACCTTCAGGGGCATCTGAATATCAGAGCCAGGTGAGCTGGATCATGATGGTAGATTGTAGGGTTGTATGCTGCTGACTGTTTAACCACAAAACAGCAATTCACACTAAGATTAGAGAAATCCAGAATTTGTATTATCATTCCATTAATTGTCAATGAGAATGCTCATCTCTGCAAGTAATAAAAAAGCCAACTGCATTAATAAATGAATAAAAGCTTAGATAACAGGCACTCTGCATATTCATCTTTACTTGAATAATAATTAAATAAATACAAAGTAAGAATAATGGAACGTTTCTCACACATACTATACTAAATAAACAGAAAAACATGTTAACGTGAAGAAGAAGTTGAACCGATGTAAGACTCTAACAGGAAAATGGTCTCGTCCACCTGATTCTCACTGGAGTCCAACCTGTCACCAGAACAAAAGAGATAAGACACTGTAAGCCAGGATACTGTAGCACCCCCTGTCTCTCTGTGGTTGTGTATCCATCAACTATAGTCACCTAAGTAGCCCAGTAGTTTCTGTAAAAATGTCTTTTAAAATACAACAAAAACTGCCATGTTGGACAATCAGGAGCAAGAATCAGTTTGTGTTGAGGGTCATAAAGTTGGAAAAATCAGATCCTTGAGTTAGACTTCTACCAGCGTTGCTGCTGTGTCTTCCTGTAGCAGTGAGATCTTATTCATCGTTAAAGCTCACAGTAAGTCATAATGTGTCCTAAACCAAGTTAAGTGGGTTGAAAGATGTTTTCTTTAGACATTTTTACAATTAACGACCAGGCTATTTAGGTGACTACCAAGTTCTAGTATTTGTTAGCCATGTTAGCATCACTGTTCCAGTTGTACTAAAGAGGCAAAAGCTAGACTCCACACATCTCAGTAAATCATGAGTGGAAAGTGTGTAAATATAACTTTTGGATGAACCCTTCTTTTAGATCGACTGCTTGCAGTTGGGATACAGGCATACAACATTCTGATGACCATTCAAAGCTGTGTGTTAACACATTGCAGTGATACACTACTTGTTAATATGATGGCGAAGGGCCTCCAGCTGCTGCCTCTCTGGCGCTGTGATCATCTCCTCCACTTCAGTCAACTGAGTTTTGTCTGCTCCACTCGCCTGCAGAGATGCCAGGATCGCCTCTATTCTCTGAGACTTCTCTAAATGACGTCTGGAATCATAAGTATTAAGTACAGTATAAAGTCCATAGCATCCCAACTAATATTGCTTCTATAAATTAATATATTGACAGGCACTCTAATAATCACCTAAATGTTCTATATGGGCCACATTTCTTCTTTTATGGTGCAATACAATGGAAGTCATATCGCCCCCTACACTTCCTGTACGGTATTACGGTCTGTCAGAATGATTCAACCTAAACTGTAGTAACTATTAGCATTAAAAGAGTCAGGAACTCACTTGTTTTCTTTGGTCTCAAATAGTCTCCTCTCGATCAGGTTACTCACCGCCTGTGTGGGGTACAAACAGAAGTGACATGCTCCTATTGGGAGTTGTAGAGGAGTGTCAGTGGTGTTGCTACAGCAGGCCCAGAGGGGCCTAGGTGCCCTCATTTTAAAGCCAGGTCCTTTCTGACTATGAAACACATCTGTCATCTGAACCTCAAGGCTCTGATTTCTTATATCCTTACACCCATAACTCCAAATTAAATAAATCAAGTGCTGACCAAAGGTCTCCTCACATTATTGTTTGATTGAGTAGATCAGCTTGGCAAACTTCACATGGCACATGCTGGTGACTTTTTAAATAATCAGTGTTTCTCCAGACTGTGGGACCTTAACTGAGATGTTCTAGCTCCAATAGGATACTTACACAGACAAACTAGCACTTCAATTAAACAATTCAAAAGTTAATACTGTATAAAAACAGGAGAATATCTGTAATTTTCTATATACTGTCTTCTATTTTTTTTGTCCTTGACGTCTACACTACCGGCCAAAAGCTTTATAACACCCCAGTTTTTCCATTTTTGTAATAAAAATGATTGAGTTTAATGTCTGAAATGAAAGTACAGTGGTAACGAGTATTCCAGGTAAGGAGTCGAGATCTCGGAATATTTTTGTTCCAGGTAACTAGTAATATTCCAGCAAACGAGCAGCGTACATTACTTCAAGTATGCCAAACCGCTAGGGGCGCTGCGCTCCTAGATGCTACTGTAGAAGAAATACCATAGAAGGTCAGTCAATACAAAGTGAAAGTGCTTGTTGAAAGTGACACAAAGACAGCAAAAGGTAGTGAACAAGAAAGTTAGATACATTTTACTTTTCATATGATAAGTGTAACTATGCCATACACATACGCCCGTCCTCCTGTCCTCCTTAGCTGCCAGCCTACACGAGCGCCGTCGGTCTCCTTCTCATTAGCGGCCAGCCTACACGAGTGTCGTCGTCTCGTTTATGTTTTAAAAACCCATATAAACACATTATTTAGTATATTAAAGTATACTGTATATTGGCCGGCTGACACGGATTAATCACTTTTACATGTATTCTTATGGGAAAAATGCATCCAGCTAACGAGCAAACCAGCTAACGAGCTCGGCTCCTGCACAGATTAAACTCATAAGAAGGGTTACCACTGTATTTACAAAACTGTTGCTTTATTTGTATGTGTATGTGTGTGTGTTAGCTCCTATGATATGTTCCCCACACTCTGGAAGGCATCACTCAGTCAAAACAGACACTATCGTGTTTACTGCCAGTGTGGGAGGGGACTTAGCAGTGCTTCAAAAACACTCTGACTGAGGCTTAAGTCTGATTGTTAAGTCCCCACAACCTACAACAATTACTGCACACCTGTGTGTGGGGAGCGAGAGCGTGCAGGAGGAAGTACAGAGAGTTCCCGCGCTAGTCTTACTAATCACTAATGGCTGAGCCGCCATGTACTGTACTTCCAGGCCATCTCGGAGCTTACGCTGCGGTTACAGATGTGTTTCTTTGCCTGGATGTGAAGCCTGGCTAATGAAAGGACTTAGCCGGGACTTTGTTTCTGCTCATGTGATCTCAGCAGCGGCTATCTATAAAAGATCAGCACACTGAGGTTGTGTTTGCTCGGGCTCAAGAGGAAGCTAGCCACAGCACGGCCTGAAGAGGAAAACCAATGCACAAACACACCGCACTAAACAAGTCACGGCTTGCTGGAGGCAGAATGTTTGTGGAAGACTGAAGCATTAGGGGTTTATCTAAGGTGTGGTCCACCTTAAGCATTGGTAATTATCCAGGATATGACAGCTGGGACCTGGCAGGCCGGCCTTGCTTTCACTTAACCCATGAGAGTCGAGTTAGTGGCCAAAAGCAACACGAGCTGCGTGTTTTTCTTTATTTGATTTTCTTTATAATGTTATCAAACTTCAAGAGTAATAAGCCTTGTTTTACAGGCAAGTACGGAAAACAAGTTTGAACAATCATTTCTGTTCAACTTAATAAATTGCAAGCAACACGTTAGCTTATTCCACTAACAACATTGAAAACTAATTCTGAAGGGATTTCTATAGTACAATGGAACGGTTTTGTCATTAATCTGTTCTAAAGTGTCTGATGATAACCGAAACAAACAATAACTGGAGTAATATTTCCCATAAGAATTAATGTAAAACTATCATTTTACATACAGAACACAATGAGAAATAAATAAACACAACAATCCCTGCTGCAGTGTGTGCAAACCTGGTGAAAAACTACAGGAAACGTTTGACCTCTGTAAAGGCTACTGTACCAAATACAGTGGTAACCCTACTTACCAGCATCCCCACTAACGAGTATTCCAGGTAACGAGTAGAGATTTCTGAATATTTTTGTTCCAGGTAACGAATAAAATTCCAAGTAACGAGTAGCCTAAATTAGTTCAAGTATGCCAACCACTAGGGGCGCTGCGGTCGTAGCATCCCCTAGATGCTAGCGTAGAAGAAGAGGTCAGTCATTACCTTTGACCGCTGTCCAGTGAAAGTGAAAGTGCTAGTGAAAGTGACGCTAAGGTAGCAAAAGGTAGTCAACAAGAAAGTTAGATACATTTTACTTTTACTTTTCATATGATAAGTGTAACCATGCCATACACGTACGCCCATCCTCCTGTCCTCCTTGGCCGCCAGCCTACACGAGCGCCGTCATCGTCTCATTTATTTTTTTAAAAACCCATATAAACACATTATTTTGCATATTAAAGTATACTGTATATTGGCCGGCTGACACGGATTAATCAGTTTTATATGTATTCTTATGGGGAAAATGCATCCAGCTAACGAGCAAACCAGCTAACGAGCTCGGCTCCTGTAGGGTTACCACTGTATTAACATTGATTTTCACAGGTGTTCAAATACTTATTTGCAGCAGTAACACAAATAAATTATTAAAAAATCATACATTGTGATTTCCAGATTTTGTCTTTTAGATTATGTCTCTCACAGTGGACATGCACCTAAGATGAACACTTAAGACCCCTCCATGATTTCTAAGTGGGAGAACTTGCAAATTCGCAGGTTGTTCAAATACATATTTTCCTCACTGTGTATGGGTGGGGTGTTTAAATATATGCCTTGTTTGCAAACAAATCAGCTTGAATTGGTTTGCATTTGCTTAACAAAACAAATACTACGCATAAATGTGCCAATTGTATAAAAATAAATAGGACTACCTCTCAGCATTTTTTTTGTAAATGAGGTCATATGAATTCACAAAAAGATTTGTAACTGCATCCAGGATGTTCATGAGGACAGAATGAAGGAATCAGCTGTAAAATATATTTTCAGACCTTTTAATGGGCTTATGACACGTCACCATGGGCTTTTAAGGGTTAACATGACCATGATTGGCTGTTTCATGAAACTTGAGTTTAAACTTACAGCTGAGTTTCAAGCAAATTTCACGTGACTTACGAGAGGCTTTACATTTGTGCAATTCAAGTGAAATTCAGTTTCACTGATTTTAAAGCAACTAAAGTTGTGTAACACTGAAGGCAGGCTTAATGATTTAATACATCTCGCAATGACTCTGAATGCAGCTATAAATATGGAGAGTAGCAGATGTTGCTGCAATGCTGAACAAAAACAATACTAAATACGTCCTCACATTCAAAATACTGTATTTCCTTGACAAATTGCCATAACATTCAATTTCATTCCATTACCCCTGTTTGCAGTGAGTTTAGTCATGACAAAGCTCCAGGCTTCTATTTATTTCCCTCTTTAAGTGGAACGGAGAGATTTGCCCACAACACACAGTCCTCGTGGGCAATTCCTGCTGTTTGCTACACAGACACATACGATGCCTTGTGGACCTCTAAGTCTGCACTTTGTCACCGAACATTTATGATGTAGAATAAATAAAACACAAGATTAGATCAGATTAGATCAGATTTACACAGGACTTAAATGTATAAAAAGTGAGTGCATTCTTAGACCATACAGTTACAGTGACAGCATGTTGTTATATGGATTTTCGCCCATTTATGTTTACACAATATACTGCCTGAGACCAGTTTAAATAGAGAGTGTTAAATCTAAAATCACGTATTTTTAAAAGCTATTTACCACTTCACTAGAGTATTTTCCAGTATTAATTGTTAGTGAGCCTATATATGCAAAATCAATAAAGACATTAATATATCACAGTATTTTAGCTCATATATTACGTTACACAGATGTCCTGCATATTACACACTTCTGAGTGTATCATGGACACTGTCAGTACTTTACAAACAAAACAACTTCACATTATATTAATATGAAAGCAATTAATACAATTAGTCCTGTTGAACTAGATTTAGTGCAAATTTTTATAAGTTGTATAGGTTAAAATTTTTTTACACATTTTTCCCTTGAGGTCCACTCATGATATGGGTTAATGTACTAAGTCAGCCATAATTATGTAAATAGTCTCTATTCTGACTGACATTGTATTGTACCTCATTCAAAAAGCAGTCCAGGCTTAAATACTTTAGTATGGAAAGGGGCAGAACGACACTCCTATTGGCTCAGTAGATAAATACATACATTGGTTACTGTGACATCACAAAAATGTGAAATTTGAAATGAGCTGTTTTTGTAACTTATATTGCTGGTCAAAAGTAATTTTTCCCAGTTTTGTATGTAAAATGATTGAGTTAAATGTCTTTTTGCACTCTGAAGTGAAAGCACAGGAGATAAATAAGAACTCATTGAATTAATTTATAGACCAAAATGTGTCTAAACTTTGGACACAAAGTGGCTCCTTTGTCAGATATAACAGCTGAACACACTCGTGACATTCTTTCTACAATAGACATCAAACATTCTTCAGACAGTTCTTCACAAATCTGCTGCAGAACGTCACATAAATGTTGGCACTTGTAGGTTTGCTTTGTTTTTCACTTCCCCCCAGATCAGCTGGATGGGGTTTAAGTCTGGAGACTGTGCTCCACTACATATTTTCAAGCTGACCATCTTGTTGTTTTTTCCTGAGGTAGTTCTGGCACAGCTTGGACTGATGTTTTGGGTCATTATCTTACTGTAGGATGAACCCCTGACCAACTTGGTGCAGACCAGAAACCTTCTAAAGCTTTCTAAAACTATTCTAAAACGTTTGACTGGTAGTATAGTTCCATGTATGGACTGTATGGATTGGGAAGTGAATGGGAAACTTTAAAAAGTGAAATGCTACATCACTCCCTTTTATTTAAAAAAGGTTGTGGTCTATGACTTATATGTGGGACTAATGCAAGATGTTGTATAATGGACTGTATTAGGTGATGGAAGGTATTCGAGGGCACTCATTCGGGGCCACTGTAGCACATCAATTGCTTTGTCCCCTTCACTACGGCAGATCTAGAATATTCCACCAAGTTAGCAGTTTCCAAGTTGCTACCACCCTTTGCCTGGTACTATTTTAAAGCCCTTTCAGCATCAGTCAAATCACATCCTTTGTCCATAACATTTTGCATTGTGCTACAAGTGACTGGTGTGCTCTGTGATGTCCATTTTAAAACCAGGGGTGGTCATACAATTCTAATATGACTGTGTACTAGGCCTGGGCGATAAACTGAAAATTTACAGATACCAAAATGTATGACAATAACCGTCATTTTGCCCATGTCGGTATTTTCGGTGTCTTAAAAAATGAAAAGAAAAGTCGTTTTGTCTTTTTTGTCAGCTACCTTCATGTTCCTTTAAGACGCTCCTCTCCGCGCTGTCACGTGACTACAGGCTGCCCTACCAGTGCAGGTCCTACAGAGAATGGTCTGACTGCAGAGCCGCAGAGCCACGGATTTACGCCAGCAATTTTACACCAGTGGCAACGCAAACGCAGTAAACACATGTAAACTGCGAATGTTAAAGGAGGTTTGTGATGGTTGTGTTGCAATGCATATTTCCATACAAGAAGGAAGATCGTTGCTGATATATGAGTGATGTGACACATGCTGCGACAAATATCATTGCCCGTTATGCTCTGTAGAGTATTATAAGCCAACACCAGCCAGTAAACTTAGGAGTCATCTCACACTACATTTTAACCGAGCAGTCCAACATGAAGGTAAGTCAGTTAACACAACAATAACAGTCTTGACACAACAGTACAACATAGGTTGTACAACAAGTTGCACAATATCTAACATAAGTTATCTACAATGCCGAACATTTCATAACTGTACATAATTATATAAATATCAGACTAATAATATAAATATCAGACTAATTATATAAATATCAGACTAATTATATAAATATCAGACTAAACTAAACAGAGTAAACTGCACGTATGATTAAGCCTCACATTACAACTTTTAAAACAGTTTACTCAACAAGGTTTATATACCTGGTTGTCATTTGAGACTTAATCATATTAAAATAATTGTACAATTGATATTGTACAATTTATGTTGTACTGTTGTACTGTTGTGTCAAAAGCCAGTTACTGTCATTACTAAGCCTTTCAGAGACCTACAATTATTTTTATGACCCCACACTTTATAGAATTTATTTTCTCATGTTTCAGGATACACTATTCACCGATGTGGCTTAGGGTGCAGGGCACAACTCCCATTAACACTGCATGTACTGTCAGTCAATGGTGCTGCGTAAAGAAGACTTTGAAAACCATTTGATTGTGTGTAAGACTAAACAATCAACCACAACACCTCTGTCAAAGCCATGTTCTACAAGTCCCAGGCTGTGCCCACCTAGTGCTGAGCAATGCCCACCCAGTGTAAAGCTGCATGCACCCAGTGCTGATCTGTGCTCACCCAGTGTAAAGCCCAGTACCAAGCAGTTCCCACCCAGTACAGAGCTGTGTATTTCCAGTGCCAAGCCATGTCCACTCAAGGCAGAAGAAGACCTGGGAATTTATGCACTCAAATGAAGAGTTCACATGAGATCTGTTGTCCGGGAAAAATATCCTATGTGCAAAGTTCTTATGAACAGATGCAACATCAGAAAGCATATTGACCATAAACATACAAACCAGGAGCTTTTTGATGTAAATTCTAAATACAGTGGTACCCCTACTTACATGCATCCCCAATAACGAGTATTCCAGGTAACGAGTAGAGATCTCTGAATATTTTTGTTCCAGGTAACGAATAAAATTCCAAGTAACGAGTAGCCTAAATTAGTTCAAGTATGCCAATCGCTAGGGGCGCTGCGGTCGTAGCATCGCCTAGATGCTAGCATAGAAGAAGAGGTCAGTCATTACCTTTGACCGCTGTCCAGTGAAAGTGAAAGTGCTAGTGAAAGCGACACAAATTAAGCAAAAGGTAGTGAACAAGAAAGTTAGATACATTTTACTTTTACTTTTCATATGATAAGTGTAACCATGCCATACACATACGCCCGTCCTCCTGTCCTCCTTAGCTGCGAGTCTACATGAGCACCGTCGGTCTCCCTTTCCTTAGTGGCCAGCCTACACGAGCTCCGTCGTCGTCTTGTTTTTTTTTTTCTTTTTTTTTTTTTAACCCATATAAACACATTATTTAGCATATTAAAGTATACTGTATATTGGAATGTATTGATGAGGTTAATGGTGTCTGTTCTGTCCAAGACATTTTCTTCATTTATTTATGCTTTAAAGTGAATTAAAGTGGTAATAAAAAGGGAATTGTACCATCAATATTACTGGCTGTAAAGAATTTATGTTGGCCTAACACATTCTTTAGTTTTAGGGTGTGTGTGTATTAGTATTTTCGTCCATTTATCATTATCGAGGTGAACTGCTCAATATATCGCAATATTGATTTTAGGCCATATCATCCCAGCTCTATTGTGTACAATGATATGTATGTATGTATGTATGTATGTACAAAATATCATCAAGATTCTTAATTTGATCTTTGAATGGCTTCATATTTGCTGACTCTGATTTTATATTTCATTATTTGAATAATAACACAGTACAGCTGAAGCTTCGACAGTGCACATATCAAACAAACTCCTGTTTATTTAGCTTTTCACATTTTCTGATAATGTGGCTGGAAAACACCAAAACCCACCTTTATTCACCTAAAAATATCAAATGAAAATGGCTGCTAAATTAGTCTAAATGATCTGTCTGCCTTTTACAATGTAAACCATGCTGTTTCTGCTCATTTCTCTCCTCTTTTCTGCCTTTGGAACAGTGTAGTGAATATTAAGTCAATGACTTATTCTCACCTGCGCACTGTCTGGAGAAACTCCTCAGCTATTGTTTAGCCTGATCCCTTGAGCACCATTACACCAAATATAATGCTGTTCTCTGTCTGTCACTCTCTTTCTCTCTCTCTCTCTTACTCCAAGGACACACAAGGCCTTGTATAAAAGGAAAAGTTCCAATTTTCCACTTACCACAGATTGATTAGCCAAGACATGTTTGGAGTACAAATTCAGATTTTTTTTTAGTTTAGAACTGGCACTGAGACTATTTTTTGCTAATAAGCAATAGAACTCACCTAAATAGTCACCTAATTAGAAACAGTCATTTCTGTAATCACCAAAACATCTGTTAAAATGCATCTAAATCTTAGATGCTGTAAAGTCTTAACAGTGTTGTTAACATGGTTGAGGATGTAGTATGAGTTACTGTGATCTTTAAAAACTGCCACAGGCAGCCTTGAAAGACGGAAGGTTTTTGTTCATTTTTAAAGCTCACTGTCGGCCATGCTGTGTCCTTAACCACATCCACTAGTCTGTGAGACCTTCATTAAGTATAAGATTTTATTTTAATGATGATTTTTACTGAAACGACTAGGTTCAAGCATAATCCGAAGTTCACAGTAAATCGTACTATAACATAAAACATGTTCTCTCAAATCAAATCAGTTGTAGTGATTGGCCATACAAATAGTTCAGACATCACCAAATTATGTGCTAAGCATCTGAAATTAGCCATGCTGGTAATGCAGCTGTCATATATGGAAGTATGAGAGATGGAGGTGCATTACCCTACAAACAGGCAACCTGTGAAATTGCAGTTTAGAATTCAGCCCAAAGGAGGCTGGTATATATTGTATTGCTCCATGCTGTAGTCATGGCCGGCATCACTGCGCAGAGACAGTAATGTCATCCCTGCACTCCTGTCACTCAAGGTTGTTGCATTGCAAGACAATCAAAAATCTTTTTATTATTATTAAAAAAAAATTTTACCCAATTTTCTCCCTTTCCCAGTGTGGTAGTTGCCAATTAACCCAACCTGTTAGTGACTCTCCCCATCACTTTGCACTGTCCCTGACTCTATGAGGGTGAAGACATGCACACACCTCCTCCATTGCATGCGATTTCAAACTACCGATGATACACGTCCCTGGGGAACCAACACACTTGGAGGAAACAAGACACATCTGGATGGATAACGCTAACAGAACAGAATGGTGTGTGGTATCACAATTTCAGAATTCAATTAGAAACTGATGATTCATACAAAATGGCTAATAAAACAGCTCAATAATTGTTTTAGATTTTTAGATTAAACTTTTTGCAAATGTGATTTGCATACATTGGAATTTGACATCCGCATTTAACTCATCCCTGCAATGAAACACACACACGCACACACACTAGTGAACACACTAGGCTGTGAGAACATGTGCCTGAAGCGATGGGCAGTCCTATGCATGGCACCCAGGGAGCAGTTGAAGGTTAGGTGCCTTGTTCAAGGGCACTTCAGTCATGATCTGCCCAGGAATTGAACCAGTGACCTTCCGGCCACAAGACCAGATTCCTAATTACTAGGCCACGACTGCCTCTATTAAATGAAGCTGTAAAGATTCACATAACATTTGTAAACAATCAATGTAATCAGTTATTAATTATTCATATTAAAGTAAAAGTTTTTGAATCACTTACTTTGTTCATGAAGATATTAGTAATCTGTAAGTACGTCAGGGAACATTATCCACCCATAAGGAGGGTTTATTACTGTTGACATCATGTGAATCTGTCGTATTACCATGCTGCTTTTTTTTAAAAGGATGCTAGTCACGCTAGTCGCAAATACAGTGTGTGCTGTGTTTGCTGAAACTTCTGAGTACTTCTGTGAGTACACAAGCAAACAGACAGGACGTGCTAATGATCTGTTCTCAATGGAGAAGCTGGCATAGAGGTGATTCCAGTGTTTCAGCAGTGTAATTAGATTATTTATATCACCAGGCTGCACTAACCTGATTAGCGCACATGCTAGTACACATACCTCTCCTGCTTATGTGTCAGTGCCTAGGTGACTAGTTTCACACCAGCCTTTAATAGGCTTGTCCCGATGTTAGCCTATTAGCGCTAAAGTGGGGAATTAGCTGGCTATGATCTGTTTGTCCATCAGTGTTAGCAGGCTAGTCTGTCAGGAGAACAGACCAGCATAAACATAAATCCTTCATTAAAATACAGATAATCCCCCGAGAGCTAAAGCTACATGCTCAGATAAAGCTAAAACGTCAGCCTGATCAGCTCCTATCCCGCTACCTCAAAACAGCCTTTTATAAAACCAGACACACCCTCATTAGCAAGGTGACATATCACCTAACATGCACATGCTTTGAAATAGCATGAAGGCTCATATCCATTTCTTAAAGCACTTACAGTACATGTATCTAGCAAGCTATTCCGCAAAGGCATCCCTGTCATATGCCCTTCCAGACCCATTACAGAGACTATAAAATGCAGAATGTAACAGGGTTGCCAACCATCCCTTAACCTCTTAAGCTCCTGACTTTTAAACACCCTAAGGAGTATTATCTTCTGATACTTTACTAAAGTAATAATTTTCATTTACATTTGAGGCATTTAGCAGAGCGACATACGTTGCTGTTTATCAAGAAAGGATCCCTAGCTAGTTAGTGTAGGATAGAGTCCAGAAGATACCTCAAGCTTAGATGCTACCAAATACAAAAGTCAGTAAGGGTGCCTAGATACACAATACTCATATGCTCACCATACCTAGATGTTTAGATGCATAATACTCAACATACATTAAATGACATTAAAGAAATGACCATAAAGACAATCACTCTTGGAAGAGATGGGTCTTCAGTCATCGTTTGAAGACAGCAAGTGACCCTGCCATTCGGACAGGCAGGGAAAGTATGTTCCACCGTTTAGGTGTGAGGACAGAGAAAAGTCTGGGTGCTTGTCTTCCATGCTTCTTGAAGGATGGGGGGGGTCAAGCCAAGCTGTGCTTGAAGCTCGAAGGGCTCTAATAATAGTAATAGTTTTAACTTTGGTAAAACTAGTTGCATTACTGTGGTATTGCAATTGTAACCCCATGGTACTATCATCCCCCCCAAAAAAACACATTTCCATCTCCTGTAAAGGTTCAGGGACCACTAGGATTGTTTTCTAAGCTGACAGTGATATTCCTACATGATTATTAAAAAAATAAATAATGCATCTTTAAAAATGCATTGTCCTATTGGTAGAATTTGGACAGGGAACGCTGTTGAGACTTACACAGTACAGTTTCACCCAATTCTATAAATAAAATGTCATCTACATAAAACTGTACTAAGCAAATTATTTCAGGTTTCAAGTATGCTTAAATATTTGCAGTGCATTTCACCAAATACTTGTTTAGTAATTAATCTTAAACCATGTGCACATACAGGTGTGTTGCTGTAATTTATAAAAAGCTCTTGGGAATTTTTGCTTGGGAAAATGTACAAACCATCTATAGTACACTATACAGTGCAGTACTGATTGCTTTAGCCCAGCAACACACACACTGGGCAGTTTCCTTTGCAGAAATTTGGGATAAGTATTTTGCTCAAGGGCAAATTCAGCAGCTGGGATCAAACCCATGACCTCTAGAGCTATAACCAAATTCTCTGGCCACTGCTCTGCTTTGCCATTGCTGTGTGCAGTAAGAGAGAGAATGGGAGAAGTCATAAGGAGCCTTCTCTCTCTTCACCCAAAGAGAAGCGTTTGTTGTCCTTCAGTTTTGGAAGGAAGGCAGATTCCGGATCTTTCTCTCCCTCCTCTGCCACACAGCGCCAGGGGACAGGGTGTTTGACGTCAGTGCTAACCTTCATAATTCTGTCTCAAAAGGCAGAGAATCAGGATTAGAGTTCCAGTCTGTCCCAGCTGAAAGAGGACTCCACCACAGAGGACACCAGCAAGAACAACGAAAGTGAATGTGCGGCAAAAAATCGAATGTACACAAATATTCCCCTTCATTCAAATATACCTTTTTTTTTTTTTTTTTTTGCCCTGCTATGAGGTGGGTTGCACAATGTTACTACATAATGCATGTCAAACATGTCTTGGCTGATCAACTGAACTCGGAGTGGAAAGTATGTAAACGTCTTAGTTTTTTTTTTTGTTTTTTTTTACCAGAACTATCATAAATGTTCACTGAACTTGATAAGTGCACTGGAATTATGAGCTATAAGGAAACATTTAACATTGTCTTGCACCCCCCAGTAAGCAGGCTGCTAACAACATGCCTAATGAATGAATGAATGATTGTTACACTTATATAGTGCCTTTCTCAAACCCAAGGACGCTTTACATTCAACACACTCCATTTACACACACTCAACCACACACACCGGCGAGAAGCGGCAGCCAATTGTGCACAGCGTACTCTCAACCGGAAGCGACCGTCCACCTGGAGGACTGTATCGAGCACTAGGGGGATCACCCAGGACAGAGTGCCAACCATATCTGGGCATACATACATACATACACAGACATAGACATTCATACACACCAGGGTAATTTTTTTTTTTTTTAGAGTAGCCAATCCACCTGATCACCATGTTTTTGGACTGTGGGAGGAAACCGGAGACCCCGGAGGAAACCCACGCAGACACGGGGAGAACATGGAAACTCCGCTCAGATGTGGACTCGAACCCAAGACCTCAGCGCTGAGAGGCGAACGTGCTAACCACTAAACCACCGTGCCGCCAAATATAGTCTTATTAGTATGAAAGGCCATTACGGGTGTCCCGAGTGGCTCAGCGGACTAAAGTGTTGTGACTATGATCTGAGGATCATGAGTTCAAATCCTGATCATGTTGATACATGCAGAGATGTATTGGCAGCATTTTGAAAACAGGTGGATCTTGACTTCACATGCATCGGAGGAGGCCTGTGTGAGTCTCCACCCTCCTAGAGCCAGAGACATTACAAGTGACAGGGAGAGTCACTTGAATGGACGGGTTGATTGGCTACACACATTGGGGGGGAAATCGGGTAAAAATAAAGGCCATTACGTTATTTCGGACATCTGTTGACCATATAAATAGTATTCCTCCAGAATATGCTGTCTTGTGTTTTAGGTCTTTCGGACGGGTAATGCGGTTTACTCATTGGACTGCATCCATCCATCATGTTTCTTTATCATCCATCATACTTCTTTCACCCTGAAGCATAACCGTACTTTCCAATGAACTTGTTCTTCTCATATTAGGTCTACAATAACAGAGCTTTAGTTATCAGTCAGAGTTGAGTGTTAATTTGTTTACTTTCTAAGGCTTCACCAACACTAAAGTTCAAAGTCCTGTAACATTGTTTTACAGGAAGTATAGGACATCATCGATAGTCAAATATGGGAATTTCAAGGTCACATTTTTAAAAAGTATTTAAAAATAACTCCTTTATCAGTTGTTAGTATGACTTTGTATTTTGGTGTCTTAACGTGCAATTACATTTTCTTAAAGGTACATTTCACTACAGTGTCAGGAAAAACAAATTGTATTCCTGTCTTTTCATAACTTTTTTTAACACTTGAAGTAAAGGGTTAATGGAGTCAACACTACTTCAAATAAATTAATGGCAGCACAGTTTGATACAATTATTTCCCCTGCCTAAAGGGAAAGAAGACATACCCATCAGGGTTCCACCCCAGTGACCGTCCAGTACCTTTTTTTCAGAGAGTGTACAGGAGTAAACAATAACAACACTTCCCTTCCACACTGAACACACCCCCTTCTTTTGAGCGGCTGCCAGAGAAATCGTAGTATTTTGTTTCTCCTTTTGCGGTGTGTAATTTTGTTTTGATATCCACCTGCTGTCACAACTCTCAGGCATCATCTACCGCGGGCAGGAACCTAAAGCGAAAGAGGGCGAAAAAAAAACAGACAAAATGGTAATGCAGCCACAGTGGAGGAAAAAAAGGAAAGAAGGAAAAGACTGAGGTGCAATTTGCCCGAGTAGAGCCACAAGTGCTTTTCTATTGAATAATGTATTCTCCACCCTGCAGTTGCCATTTGCCTTCTGTCGCCGCTGCTTGTTATTACGACAGAGAAAACACACACATTAGGCCTCTTTAGTGCCAGTGTGTGTTTTGTATGAAGCTGAAGGGTTTTGGATTGCAGACTGTGGCCCGTATGCCCGTCTCGATGGTGTGAAAGTGTTTCTCTTCGTCTCTGGGGACTCTCAGAGCTGAGAGGATTAAGTGGATGGCATATCAGTACAAAATTCACATCAAAAGGCTAAGTTGGGTCAGCTTGAGGGCTGCAGGCCTGTAGACCAAAGGGATTTCAAAGCCTCCTCCTTTAACAGAAACCCCTTTTTTATCTGCAGCCACCCATCGTGTTGGATGTTGGAGCGTGAAAATGGCCAGATAGACACATCATTGTTTTAGGCTTTGTGGACACATGTTGCAAGGAAGTCCGAGGAGTCCAGTCTTCAGTACAGCTCAAACGGAAAACATCTGAAATATGCAATATGGTCAAATATTTTTTTTAAAATTGTAATTGTTTTTTTTTTACTTTGAATATTAATATTAGAATAAATCAAAATAACATGAATACAAACCCAAATTCCAACGTTGGTACAGTGTTAAAAATGCAAATGTAAAAAAAATGCATTCTTAAATTTACTCTTGACATTTACTTCTTATATGACTTTTTAAATGAAGGCAATATTAACCAAATATATCTCATGTTTTGTCTGGCCAGTTTTTATTTGGTCACAATATTTTTTGTTTTATTTTATTTTTTTATTTCTAGGTTTTTGCCCATTTTTATCCCCTTCCCAATGTAGTGGTAGCCAATTAGCCCATCCGGAGTTAGGCCTCTCCCAATCACTTTGCATTGTCCCTGACTCTAGGTGGGTGCAGGCAAGCACAAGCCTCCTCCAGTGCGTGTGATGCAGCCACCGCTGATACACCATCACCTGAGAGCCTAACGCGCTCAGAGGAAGGCACACAGGGTCCCCAGCTCTGATTGGACCAATTAGTAGATGCCTGAGCCAGCGGACATTGCAATGTGTGAGTGATAGGGAGAGTGAGAGCGCCATCTACCCGCCCAGAGAGAGCACTGCCAATTTTTGCTCTCTTTGGCCCCGGCTGTTGATGGATTCGAACTCGCGATCCTCAGGTCATAGTGGTAGCGTCTTTGCCTGCTGAGCCACTCGGGGCCTGGTCACAATATTTTAATTTGCAGCCATGCCTTTATAGTGTGTGCAGCATGTGGTTTTGCATTGTCTTGTTAAAAATACATGTTGCTTTAAATTCTCAGTGTACTTTCAAAATTCTACTTTTCAGAGTGCAAACAACCTTTGCCAAAAGCACTGGCACAACCTCATACCATGACAGATTTTGGCTTTTGGGCTTGTTGTTGATAACAGTCTGACGGGTGCTTTTCTTCTTTGGTCCAGAATTTTTTTAAACTACCCTGACTTGATCAGACCCTACTTTTCACTCTCATTGCTAGTGGCGTCTCCACTCTGAGCATAGTAAAAAATTACTTGAACCCAATAATGATGTATGTTTTCATGACTTTTAAAGTAAAAAAAAAAAAAGTAAACTTTCTACAGAGAACTAACAATACATTTTGACCGTATAGCATATTTTTCAGCACAATTTTATATTTTTTGGAACTGAATACAGAAAAATAAAACTGTAAAATGTGTCATATACTTAGAAGAGGCCACATTTATTTTCAATATGTTAAACTCAGAAAGCTTCAAAAAGTCCACTGGGGAATTAGATGGGGTTAAAAATTGAAATGCAGTTTTATGTTGTTTATGCTGACTCTGCAAAGAAGACAAACCTGAACCAGATTAAAATATTTGAGTTTCGTAATACACACCTCCATGTTGTTAAACAGCACTATTGTTACCCCCCCCTTCCCCCCAGTCAGCGGTCCATGTTTTTCTACAAGTCTGACCTGCAGGTCACCTGCTGGCCATCACTAATCCCCGCATTAATGCCACGGAGAGGAAGTGAGAGCAGGCTATTTTTTTAAAGCTTTTCACTCATTTGCGCTGTTTGCATGACTTGCAGCGTCTGAAACTGCTTCCTCTGCAGGACACGCCGACACGAGCCTGTTCAGCCTGACTGACCCTCCGATCAACTGACTGAGCTTTTCACCCAGAATCCCTCCTCCAGGCTAAAGACATTTAATTACATGTATTGACACTGCTAGTGCTTAAAATGTGTATAATTATTCATTCAGAGCCTGCATTTATTTATATGTTTTAGGTATTTTTAACAACAACAAAAATTAACTTTGCCTTAAATGTTTGGTAAATGTATGCTTCTTTAGTCTTAAACTGGAAGTTTATATTGGAATCACAAATCCCACCAATTAGCATGGTGCTCAGTTTAAGCCTAAATCTCACACTTTGAAACTATGGTGAGATTTTCTGTAACCTCAGACTTCATTATGTGCTTTCTAGCTGAAAACAGTAGCAGTCACAGTCTAGAAGCTTCTTACATAAATCTGTCCTTTTACATTTGTAGAAAACTCAATTTTTTTAATGAACATTTAAAGATACATTTGAAATACTTTGATTTATGATGAGGAAACATACAAACATTTAACCCTAAAGAGTAACTTTGTAGAAATACAGGAAATCATTACCAGTAATGTGAGAATATAATATAAATAACATTTTCTGTAGTTAAGACAAAAACTCAAGGCCAAACTAATTCCTGCTCAGATGTAAAAGTTGTACAATGCTAATCAGTGGGGCAAACGTTCATTACTTGTTGCAATAGCCTCATAACCTCAGTGCAAAACTACAGAACACCAAGCTTGAGACCCCAAAACATGCCCTTGGTGATTAGTTAGATTGTGGATAAGAGGAAAGCTGTATTGTATGGGTCTGTCTCAATACCTAGTGAGCTGTCTACATAGGCAGCATTTGAAGTCAGCTCTGAGAAGAAGTCTGTCTCTGTTCTTAGATATTTCAAAATGTTGCTTACTGAGGCCTTGTCCACACGTAGCCGGGTATTTGAATAAACGCATATATTTTTATATATAGAACATCACAATCTGCGACAAATGATGCTGTGATGTCATATGCGCGACCACTGTAATTGACTGCCTTGCTGTGGAAGGATGAACGCCAGCAAATAATTTTTCATTTTTATGTTAATTCAAACACTCTTTGCGTGTTTGTTTTTACAAGTTCAGCTTCTCCAGTACGTGGAGGAGCAAAGGAGAAGTTTTTTGTTACTTACTTTTCTGTTTTGAAGGATTCTGATTGGCTGACATGGGCGTTAGCTTTGTGTTACACTGCCATCTATGCGCTTGGCGTCTTTATGACAGCACTCTACGGCGTATTTATGCGGATTCATGTGGATGAAAACGTTTCTTAAAACGATCTCGTGTGTATGATATTATTTTTGAAAACGATGTAGGGGAGATATTCGTTTTTAGAAATACCCGGCTACGTGTGGACTAGGCCTGAGACACCTTATTGTGACTGAATATCGAGAGCATCGAATGCTTCCTCAGTCATTAAAGCAATCCCACAATGCAAAGAGGTGCAGCTGATGCAAGTGCAGCAACCAGCCGGAGGGTAAGCAGTGATATGACTTTTAAAGTTATTCTTAACTAAAATTGCTACAAAAATTGAAAGATCAGATATATGGTGGTGAAATGCTGAGGTGATGTTGACAACTGAAGTAACTAATTGCCACATGCAGTGGGCGGGAATAAGTGATGTCATCACTTTTTATCTGTACATTATAAGGGCAGATGATGGTTATAACACTGAATACTTAGACAGCACACTGGGTACTGAGAAAGACCTTGAATTTGTGTAAATGTGATGTATTTCAAAAAGCACTTAAATTTTTTAAACCTACTGTAACTGCAGCTGGTGCGATTCACACAAATCCAGTACACCTGATATAGCTCTGTACCCATCCTCGCTCATGTTGATGGGGTGCGAGCCCCAGCATGGCTTGTTGGAGCTGGCGTCGTTTCAGTGCCGGATTGAAATGTTTATCAATTATCACTCCATCAGGACGAGCACTTCAGTCTGCTAATTGAATCATTAAATAATTTCTGCTTCCGTGGGAGATGCAGCCGGCATTTGCAAACACACTGGCGTCCTGGGTCCCCCAGCGCAGTGGCAGTTGCCAGATATGTTTATTAATTTCCCTAACTACCCCCCCAGCACCCCCCACCCCTCGAGCTGTCAGGCATGGGCCATGGCAGCCATGAGCCTATCTCAGCTGGAAATCTCTCCACTAGAAATAAATGGAAGTGCTGTGATGGAATACAGAGAGAAGAGAGGATAAAAAAACATTTGGGGAAATAAAGATAGCTCCCTGGTGAGTAAATGTGTTACAATAGTAAGTGTGTGTGTTGTGTGTGTTGTGTGTGTGTGTTTGGGGACAGAACAAATGTTTTTTTTTTTTTTTTTAATTGTCATCACAGGGATGCTCCTGCAGTTGACTGCATTGTGCTTGAGCGGCTTTCTCTTCTCATGGCTCATTTCAGAGCTTGTGGCTGCTATACTGTTCACCAAAAGTTTGGGTTCACTACATTCACTTTTCCACTAACACATTTGTGGTAATTCACTTTGTAGTATTTTCACATATTTCGTATTTCTTAATGGTTACAGTTAATCATGCTGTAAGTGCACTTTTCTCCTTTAAGACCACTTAGACTGTTTATGTGCCAGAAATAGTCTTAACTATTTTACTAACTGCTCTTCATCCCTTAGAAACAGTCTGTTTGCTGTGCATACATAGGCATATACAGGGGTTAGACAATGAAACTGAAACAGCTGGTTTTAGACCACAATAATTTATTAGTAGGTGTAGGGCCTCCTTTTGCGGCCAATACAGCGTTAGTTCGTCTTGGGAATGACATATACAAGTCCTGCACAGTGGTCAGAGGGATTTTAAGCCATTCTTCTTACAGGATAGTGGTCAGGTCACTACGTGATGCTGGTGGAGAAAACCGTTTCCTGACTCGCTCCTCCAAAACACCCCAAAGTGGCTCAATAATATTTAGACACAAAGACTTGCTGTCTTGGTCACAGATGCGCCAGCAAGACGTGCAGCAACAATTTGTCCTCTTTTGAACTCTGGTATGTCACCATAATGTTGTGTGCATTGTAATATACTATATAACTGTGCTCTTACCTGCTAACTGAACCTTCACACTCTGCTCTTACTGGTGCAATGTGACATTAATGAAGATTGGCCACCAGACTGGTCCAATTTAGCCATGAAACCTCCCACACTAACATGACAGGTTTCACTTTCATTGTCTAACCCCTGTATATCTTAACAGAGTGACATGGTCCCTGTTCTAATTGGCTGCCTTGTATTATGTCTCATTCAAAAAGCAGTACAGGCTGAAACACTCCTTATAACTAAAGCATAAATGGGCGGGGCTGAAATAGGTGAAAGGATGGTGTCTATGGTGGATATTTTGGATATTTTATATCCATCTTATAAAAAATATCTTATTTTCACATGACAAAAAGAGTTACATTCATAACAAGTTTAGTTTCCATATAATGTTGTTTTTTGAAAGTTTAACAGTGCTTTTGAGTTACATCAAACTGTGTTTTAATGAGAAAATTAGTTCAGTTCCAAGCCATCATATTTGTGTTTGAAAGTAGAAGAGAAGATTATTTGATTTAATGTATTTAGTCTATTATGTGAATAAGATGCTAGCAGGCTGGTGTGACCGTCCTGCCACTGCAGCTGGATCCCTGGCCACGCCCCCAGTCTCATCTTGCCATGTCATGTTTCATTGGTTTCACTTGTCGATTGTCAAGTTCACAGCCCTTCCCCGTCCCATGTCTTGATTAAGTGCGCTTTATAAGCCTCCTCATGTCTCTTGTCCGTTGTCCATCATTCTGTGCATCCATGCCATCTCTGTATGTATTCTTGTTCACAGCCATAGCCATGTTTTAGTTCACAGTCACAGGGTTTGTAAATGAAAGCCACATTTTGGATCCATGCTGCTTCCGACTCCTCGTGCAGCACCCCATTCTTATAGCTGGTTTGTACACAATGCATAATATTTCTCTTTTATAAAGAGTGAAAACTTTAAATCGCATTCCAACATGCTTAATTCATTTCCTGGGTCTAATCAGCTGTGACCAGTAGTGATGATGATGATGATAATGGTGCCTAGTGGAGGAAAGCTTTCCCAACAATCAGCGACTTAGCAGAGTGTGTAGATTCTGTCAGCACGCTGTTATGTTCTGCTCTAGTGACCCATAACCATCAAGCAATTTTCCCTTTTCTACCAAAGAGTGGATAAGTTAACTCCAGTGTGCAGACCACAGAACTGACTCCAGATTAGATTATGGTCAGAAAATGCCGAGATATACTCACTGGCCACTCTGTCAGAAACCTCTCTTGTAACTACACCTTACTAGAGATTATCATCTGATGATGCGTTGTTTGCGTTAGCCATCCTCATGCCCTTCAGCAGTGGTGAGTGTTGCTCTTGTCTGGATATTTTTGGTTGGTCGTCCATTCTAAGCTTAGCAGTTGCACCGCTGTATCTGATGTTCTTGTACCAGCACCACACATACTATCCGGACACCGCCACATCAGTTTCTCGACGGTGCTGAGAATGGACCCAAGTGAGTAATATCTACAGAGTGACCATTGTGTGGTTAGGTTGGGATGTCACATGTGACACGGTTTACTTCTGAATAATTCACACATTTATAGAGTAAAGTATTATAAAAGCTGTTGAATGCACTATAAAAGCATTCAAAATGACCAGGGGTTAGAAAATGAAACTGAAACACCTGTCATTTTAGAGGTTTCATGGCTAAATTGGACCAGTCTGGTGGCCAATCTTCATTAATGTCACATTGCACCAGTAAGAGCAGAGTGTGAAGGTTCAGTTAGCAGGTAAGAGCACAGTTATATAGTATATTACAATGCACACAACATTATGGTGACATACCAGAGTTCAAAAGAGGACAAATTGTTGGTGCACGTCTTGCTGGCGCATCTGTGACCAAGACGGCAAGTCTTTGAGTCTAAATATTATTGAGCCACTTTGGGGTGTTTTGGAGGAGCGAGTCAGGAAACGGTTTCCTCCACCAGCATCACGTAGTGACCTGACCACTATCCTGCAAGAAGAATGGCTTAAAATCCCTCTGACCACTGTGCAGGACTTGTATATGTCATTCCCAAGACGAATTGACGCTGTATTGGCCGCAAAAGGAGGCCCTACACCTACTAATAAATTATTGTGGTCTAAAACCAGCTGTTTCAGTTTCATTGTCCAACGCCTGTATATGAATACTGGATTTGTAGTAAATTAGTCATATCAATGAAAAAAGATGAGGCCTGAACATCTCCATATGGACATGCTATCAATTCCAAAATGATGCTAGCTAAATGCATTGTGGTGGCACAAAGATGACAATTAGAAACACAGTGTTAAAAACTTTGGGCTGGTAGAGGTCTTCACTGAAAGTTATACAGCACAGCATACTTGTAAGTGGTCATGCACCGTTAGGGGGATAAATTCCCAATATTTAGTCATTCTTGTTCATAAATAGTAAGAAACATCCATCTGGACCAATGCAGCAATGTCTATGAATACATTGAGGGCAGTTAAGTATATCCATCACAACACACTATATTTCTGCAGAAACACTGCATATGAACACAAAATAACTTAATATTTTGCACATACAGTTCATGCTGTTTGGATGTGAGGAGCTAGTTATTTATAGTTATAATTATATGCTTCAGTTGCCAGTTATTGCTCAGTAAGGCTTAGCCCTGAGTAATGTACCAACAGAATCAGGCTAATCATACACAAATACAACATTAGCGACAAGGAAACAGTGATTTTAAAAAAAGCTCCAAACCGAATCAGCCCCTTCAAGCATGCTGTGATTATATTTTCTATCACAGTCTGCACTACCCTAGTTATGTTCAGTATAAATCTATTAAATAAGTTGATTCTTTAGTTTTACACTGGAGCTATGAGGCTATGTGACTAAAGGACCTGGTATATTACATGTACTTGTATGGCCTCCTGAATTCTGCCTTCATATGGGTTTGTAGGTTGTGTATATCCTCAGAATTAATGCAATGCCAGCATAATGGGAAAGCTGTGGTCTGGTGGTTAGGGATCTGGTATTGTGACTGGAAGGTTGCTGGTTCAGTCCCCGGGCATGTCATTATTGAAGTGCCCTTGAGTAAGGCACCTAACCTCCCACTGCTCCTTGGGCACCATGGATAGGGCTGTGAGTGTGTGTGTGTGTGTTTGTGTGTGTGTGTGTGTGTATGTTTCACTGCACAGATGGGTAAAATGCAGAGGTCAAATTTCCCCAATAATAAGGGATTATAAAATAAATGAATAAAAAAAAATAACCAGTGGAGGCAGTGTACTGTTATTATTAGCAGGGGCGTCATAGTGGAGAGGGGAAAGTGGGACTGAGCTACCAGGGCCACAAGTTGGGGGGGAGGCCCTTGAGGATCCTGGAATTTAATTTTCCTTTAATTATTAAAATAAATAATATTGAATAATAAGGGGGGGCTGGACACTGCTAGCACAGAATTTGGTGCTACGCCCCTGATAATTAGTATAAAACCTAATTGTAATGAGGAAGGGTAGCATTAGTATAGCATAATTATTTTTGCAACAAACCATAACTTTTTCAGATGTTTTCTCATGATAAACAAGTATAGTCTCCTCAGCTGTTGTCATGCTAATTTTCAGCCCCGTTGAGCTAAATCAAAAGAAGTCATCAAGAAAGGCATTTTTGTGCCAGCAGAGGATTTTGACCCTAATCGCCTCTTAATTGGTACATATTTATCTGTCAGATAGACACAAGGGACGTAAAAGCTACAAGGCTAATGTTGCTTGCACATAGGGTTACCACCTTTCAGATTTTGAAATAAGGGACACCCCTGGCCTGGTGGGGGTGTTTGTGTGTGTGTGGGGGTATTGGGGTGTGTGTGATTCCATTGCGGGTTGGGTGATGGGTGTGGCTTGAATGTTGCATCTATATAATACAAGGTCTTGCACTGTCAGAGAAACATTGTAAAGCGGACTAAAATTGCTATTTTTTAAAATCGCACACCATTTTCATTTGTTTCTTAGCAATGCAGACAACGCTTTCATTGGTCATGACTCGCACTAGTGATGGGCTTTTATGGCTTGGTTTACTTAAAAGACCTCTTACAGCTCCCAAAACGGAAGGCTGTTCTTCTTCTTCTTCTTCTTCTTTTTTTTTTGCTGCTTAATAATAAAATAATGTCAATTCAACAGTGAATGAAATTAAATAAATATAGAGATGTAAAAACAACTGAAATTTTTTTTTTCTAAATTATGTGTGCTGTTTTGCATTTTACAGAAAGAAAAGAACAACAACAAAAAAGAAAATTATATACTGTATATGTATCTTGCCGCAACATGGTCACATTTCACAATATCACAAAATGATCATTAATTAATAAAGGAATAGGGCATAATAAAGTAAAATAAGTACATTATGTTTACAATACAGGCAGTTGTACAAAAATCACATATTCTCCAACACTTTCCATACTGATGACCATATTTCAGTGAATTTTGGTTGTCTGTTTTGGATTTCAAACGTGAGCCAAATAATTTTTATGCATGGAAATGTAGAAATAGATTCCTCTTATAAATTTACATATGTCCTTTTTCATAACAACATGTATTTGTTTTTGTCTATACAATTACTTGTGTAATTATTTATTCAGTAATTTATAAGTGTGTTTATTTATTTAAACTTGTCATTATTTGTCATATGCAGAGAGAGTCTTTTTGTAGCTTCTCTCCGTGTGTGCGCGTGCTACAGTTATAGTTAATAGACAGGAGTCGGCTCTGATTGTTCAATTCAAAGAGTCCACTCTAAGAACCGTTTCGTTCACCAACGACCCATAACACACAAACACACACACACACACTACTGAAACGAGGGAGAGAGAGAGAAAGCAGCAGGGTTTGCTCTTCATTCACACATATGGTTCTGGCTCAGATCAACCTTATTTCACCCCCTTTGATAAAAAATACGGAACAAAGCGCGTCCCGTATCGGTTCAATACGGAACGTAACTTTTATTTTACAAATACGGACCAATTCCGTATTTTACGGGACGGGTGGCAACCCTACTTGCACATTACAGAAGTGTGTTAATTAGCATTGTGCTAACTGTATGCCTATAAGCTTATATTTAGCCTCAAACTAGGCTTAACTGTTCAGAAATTTCAAGCAAACCTGCATAACACTGTTATGATATACAGTATTGTTCTATATGCTGTAAAAAGAGAAAAGTATATGATTTTAGCTAAAAACACTAGGAGCCGTCTTTAAGCTTCAATTTATGAGGCCGTTTGTATGTTTTGATAGATACTGTCCCACAACTCCACTGTTAAAACTAAAGAAGCAAACTTCAGACACCAGGCTGATGCTGGCTAAGGGAAGGAAATCGTGTAAATGTGATTTTTCAAAAGACTGTTCCTATAAAGTACAGTATATATGGAGCTGATCTCTGGTGTGAGACGGAGCTGAGGTTTCTGGTGCCGTAAGGTCCAGGATTTGTAATTTTGAGGCAAAAAGAGGGGTAATGGGGAAAGTGTCTGACTTCACAAACCTCCCATCGTGAGTGTGTGAAATCCTCAGCGTGTGTGTCTCGGGTCCGATTCGTCACTGCCGCAGCACACACTGTTCCCGAATGTCCTGTAGTTACATTCTTCAATTATTTTTTCCTCTTTAATGTGCCAAGAGTAAATCGATATTTAGTCAACCAATGTAATTGCTCTTCGTGAAATGCACACTCTGTGGTGTAAAAAAAAAAAAATCAAAGAGGAGATAAATCGACCTCAGGCCGGATGGAGATTTGCATATTTTCTTGTTCTCTTAAGGCTACTTCTACAATTTGACACACAACATATCCAGCTGCTGAATCTGGAGGTTTTTTCCACCGAGTACACTGGGTTAGCAAAAATGGAAGATGGAGGCCGAATGGTTGGGAACTTTAACTCTAACCCAGAGCAAACATAGTGCTTCAGGAACAGCCGCAGTAAGAGAAGCAGGAAGGAAAAGTTCAGCAAAAAGTCTGATTAACATAATTCTTCTCTTAAACCAAATGAAGTCTAGTTTGGTGTCTTTAGTTCTTCTTTACTTTTGAACTGAAGGAACAAGGTTAACAAGTAATAGAAGCTAATACTACACTAATTAGCATCATACTGGCTGGGTACTTAAATAAGAAACATGCTGTCCAGTAATCTCGATTAGACCTGATTATGTAGTTTGACACTGTATGATATACAGTGGTAACCCTACTTACGAGCATCCCTACTAACGAGTATTCCAGGTAACGAGTCGAGATCTCGGATTATTTTGGTTCCAGGTAATGAGTAATATTCCAGCTAACGAGTAGCATAATTTTATTAAAGTATGCCAAACCGCTAGGGGCGCTGCAGTCGTAGCATCTCCTAGATGCTACCGTAGAAGAAGAGGTCAG
>BRDA01010626.1:150035-161812 GCA_036984385.1 Crenuchus spilurus
TGACAGAGACAGAGAGTGACAGAGACAGAGAGTGACAGAGACAGAGAGTGACAGAGACAGAGAGTGACAGAGACAGAGAGTGACAGAGACAGAGATGAGGTCATAGGTTGTAACCACTGATAAGTGTACGTATAAATGCAGGGTAAGGGAAGATATGCTGACCTCTTTGTTGTCCAATTTGGCCTTTTTAGCTCCTTTTTCATCTCCATCACCATCTTCACTCGAGCGTCTGCGTTTCCCACGACCTGAGAGAGCAAGCACATGCACACAAACAAACACACACAATATAGGAGCTACTGTAGTTTAGCATCTGGTAAAGCCGAAATGCGTGTGTTAGTGTGAGGCACTGACCGGTCAGTTGTAAGTGTGGTATTTTATAACAGTCTGGGTAGCTCTCAGGTTGAGCAGACTGAGTAAGAGCAGGAGCAGTAGTGTCTGAAGCTGTTTTTCCTGCTGTTCCCACACTGTCCACTGGAGGGCAGCGCTGTAGGAAGTGAGTCTCCACCAAACAGGTGAAGGCATTGATGACCTCACTGTACTCCATGCTCTGACCATCTGCAGGCACATGTTTAAACATATTACAAATCATAGAAAGAGAAAGAGGGTTAGGCAGAAGAAAAATATTTTAACATTGTGGTGAGGCCAAATGCCTGTAGGCTGCGTGGTTGAGGCTAAACACCCTTAGACTAAATAGGCGACTCTAGTCTTGCGTCATGCCCATATATGGACTTCCAGTTGTAAGCTGTTGAACTCTATGGGAATAGTGAAGGAGGTTTTAGTAAAGCTTCTCCATCACACCCAATCATAAAATGTTTCTATTGTGATGTTTTCTTACAGTATATGTTTATTCTCAGAATATCACTGAAATCTCTGAACGTCATGTCACATGCCATCATCACTGCGTGATGGTAGACTGCACAGACGAGTCACTTCTCTCCAATGCCATCTGTCTCTTGTTGCTTTTCTCAGGCTAGCACCTGATAATCCAGTCCATAATAATGTATCTGGACATTAAGTAGTCTTCCCAAAATTCCCATACGAACCAGTACTCTTACTAAATGTGCTGGGTAATGTACATTCGCAGTACTTGCTACAGTCTGAGTAATTGGTGTTACATAGTTTTGAAGTTTATTAGTAGACTTACTTTCAATGTGCTGCTTGCAGCATGGATGTAGCATTCTTCATATTTTAACTGCTAAACGTTCAGGAGATCCAGTGATAATTTGAGGATAAATATACACGGGAAAAATGCATCAGGTTTGGAACATGTTCGACTATGACAGGGTGAGATAGAGAAAACTTACTGAAACTCCTTTTCCCATAGACATAAACAGCTTCCTTATATATGCATGTGTCTATTACAGGATGACCACACCAGTTCACTTTTTACACTGCACCTGTGCTCTGCTCCATAATCTTATGTACAGCATTGTTTCCCAGTCACATTTTTTCTGCTCTCATCTCACTTGAGCCGGCATGAAAAGCTTGTTATTTAAAGAGCTGAATCAAGTGAGCTAGTGTGGGGTCCCAAGACTCATATTAGGAACTCAGATGTACTTCCTTCTGACGTATATTCCAGTACACTTCACTCACCCTCCATGCTGTGGGTCAGTCTATCTGCTACAGTCCTGACTGTGCTGCTCATGGTCATCTGACCCCGCTGCAGTATCTCCTCTATCACCAGCTCTCCTGTGTCTCCATACAAACTTTTGGCAGTGTAGATGTATCGTGGGTAACGCAGCATATAGAGAATGCGCTCGTAGTTAGCCTTGTACTCAACCGGACCCCCTGGACCCCTCCGACCTGGACCAAACTCACACATACCATGCTGAACCAGCACACACAGAGACTTCTTCACCTATGAGAGAGTTACACATCAACAGAATATCAGCTGAACTACTGTGGACTGAATGGGTGGAGCAAAACTGCTCAGAATTAACGCATGGAGCTAAAACAATGTTTGTTGGAGTTAGAATGATGCAGGATGAATAGGCCAAATGGCCAAAGCTAAAACTTTGTCAACAGAATGGGGGCTAAACTATCTGAGGCTTTAAGAGGGGAGTAAATTACTGAGTGGAGGTAAAATGCTATAGGCTGAATTGCTAAAGTTAAAGTGCTGTAGACTGCATGGGTGAAGCTAAACTGCTGTAGACTGCATGGGTGGAGCTAAATTGCTGTAGACTGCATGGGTGGAGCTAAACTGCTGAAAACTGAATGTGTGGAGCTAAACTGGTGTAGACTGAATATGGAGGGGGGCGGCTAAATTCCTGTAGACTGAATGTGTGGAGCTAAACTGTTGTAGACTGCATGGGTGGAGCTAAACTGCTGTAGACTGCATGGGTGGAGCTAAAGTCCAGTAGATTGAATGTGTGGAGCTAAACTGCTATAGACTGAATGTGTGGAGCTAAACTGGTGTAGACTGAATATGGAGCGGGGCGGCTAAATTCCTGTAGGCTGAATGTGTGGAGCTAAACTGTTGTAGACTGCATGGGTGGAGTTAAACTGCTGTAGACTGCATGGGTGGAGCTAAACTGCTGTAGAATGCATGGGTGGAGCTAAACTGCTGAAAACTGAATGTGTGGAGATAAACTGCTGTAGACTGCATGGGTGGAGCTAAAGTGCTGTAGACTGAATGGGCGGAGCTAAAGTGCTGTAGACTGAATGGGCGGAGCTAAACTGCTGAAAACTGAATGTGTGGAGTTAAATAGTTGTAGACTGAATGGGTGGAGCTAAATTGTTATAGAGTGAATGGGTGGAGCTAAATTGATGTAGACTGAATAGAACAGATGGAGCTATATTACCAGGTCGAGTGGAGTGTTGGTTTGATGAGCTAAAGCTCGCAGGTTTAGCGCTCCACTACGCAGGAGCTCTGTCGCAATCTTCTCCACCACCTCCCCAAAATGCTCCTGCAGCAGCAGACCACACAACCGCACCTCCTGAGTAGTCATCTAATAAAGCAGGACAATATGGAAAAACATTAGGACAAAACACACACAATAATGGTCAACGCTCATTAATTTACGGTTAACTCAGTAAACACAACAGTGCTGGCCAGATACTCTTTTGATACTCAAAAGCAACTAAAACTAAATCCCCAAAAACATCATAAAGACCTCCACAGCTAATGTGCAGGTCAGTTTACACTAGTGCTGGGTAAAAAAACTATTAAACATAGACTGTCCAGCTGTTTTCAAGCTACTAGAATTACAAGATTAGTGATGTTAGCTGTTAGCTACCTAATGCTAATACTTCCTTTGCATTCATCGAAGACAGGTAGAGGGTTACGAACCTCTGAATGTGCGTATTTTTCCTTTACACGTGCGGTCTGTAGGCCTGTACAGCTGTTAATAACACAATAAGTCTTGTAGCGGTTAACTTCCAGTTCTCACATGGCTTCACCTCACAGCAACGACCAACGAGTTGTCCGAGAATCATTTCTTTTGAACCGATTATTTTCAATAGAACAGCCGAACCGACTCATGGTTGGATGGTGCATCATTCTCAGCAGTGACACTGACATGGTGCTGTTGTGTTTGTGTGTGTTGCACAGGTACGAATGGATTACAAACAGCAGAGCTGCTGATGTTTTTATAGACATCTGGAATGAAAATAGTGCTTCAGCCAAAACGATCCAGCCAACAATGTCCTGTGACCACAAATGAAGGACTAGAAGACCAGAACAAATTGTGCAGCAACAGATGAGCTACTATTTCTTTAAATCTACTAGGTGGACCAACAAGGTAGGTGTGTCTAATAAAGAGGAAAGTGAGTTAACATAGTGTTTAAAAACTCCAGCAGCTCTGATGTGTCTGATCCATTCATACCAGCACAACACACACTAACACACTACCACCACATCAGGGTCACTGCAGTGCTGAGAATGATCCTCCACACAAATAATACCATGTGGTTCCCAACCACTGAAGAAGAGGGTGTAAGGAGGTTAGTAATGTATACAGAGAAACAGATGAACTACAGTCTGTAATTGCATAACTTCAAAGAGGACCTAATTGGTCAGTGGTGCTAATAAAATGGACAATGAGGTATGTATGGCTCAATAAAGTCATCCATCCATGTTAAATGATGTCCCTGTGAATGAAAATGACAGTTCTGAAGAGTCGGTTCGCAAATTTCCCAGCAACACAAACCTCACGTACGGCGTCGTTTCCTACGTCGTTCTGCTTGGCTCCGCCCCATCACTGACGTAATCGCTCCGGCCCTTTTCCCCTTAGTGTAAGATGGCGGAGGCTGCGGCGGTTCCTCCGCATCGCTTCTTCTGTCACTGTTGTAAAGGCGAAGTGAGCCCCAAACTCCCGGTAAGATGGTGGTTTTAGGTCATTCTTTTTACCCCAACCTTCGTCCACACTTACTGACCTGTGTCAGTCGAATTAAGGGTCTTTATTTTGTAAATGTCGTTCGACGAGGCTAGCTCGAACTTAGCCGGACAAGCTAGCGCTGGTGTCTCAGGCTGGTAGACGGTGGTGGTTGTTTTTGTTGTTGTTGCTGCTGGGCCATAGCAAGACTGGATAGAGACTTTTTAATGTTTTCCCTCATGAGTGAAAGTCTGTTGTCTTTAACCAATGAACTCTTTAGCTATGATAGTAGCTCTTAAAAACAAGGTTAAACACACAGCTGCAGTCAGAGCAGTGTTTACATTTTGGGTTATTTCTGAAATCTGAAGTATTCATTTCTGCCCAGTAGTTGTTGTCAGCTGTGACTGTAAGGTGTGCAGATATAGCACTGGAACGACAGAGTGACTAAAATGACTAGAAATAGTCTTGGGGTATCTAACTTCAGTCAAACTGAAAGTGAAATATAAAAAGTGGCCTATTTTAGCTATAAACGTCTATGGCATTGGTTTTCCATGAAGTGACTGCAGATTTGTCCTTATTTCTACAGGGTGCCCCTACATAAATGAACAAATTAAAGTATTTGTAAGGTCACAGTGCCTGAACACTTGGGATAAAAGAATAAAGGAATGGTTTATCCAGAAATCACACTTACACAATTTGACACTTACTTCAGATGTGGTCAAACAGCCAAGACATGTTTGGAGTTGTGAGGCTAATATTACCCAACACTAGAACTCAGTAGTCACCGAGACCAGCTGAGTCTGTCAAAACGCAGCACAGAAACTCCTCTGAATTTTCTCATGCCACATTTAGATCTTAAGTTCTCACAGACTAGATTGTGTGGTTTAGGGCCCAGTGTGAACTTTAAAAATGAAATACATGTGCAGTCTGTAGTAGTGAGATTGAGTTATCTTTTAAAAGCTCACATTAAGTCATAATATGTCTTAAACCATCCACTAGCCTTAGACCTTTATTAAGATCTGAATTAAAATTTAAGAAGGTTAAGAGAACTTTTACAGAAATGACTGGACTATTGTGGTAACTGTTGATTGTTACAACGTAAGCATTCTGTTTCTACTAAAAACTAAATAAGCATAATTTGGACTGTATGTCTTTTGGAATTTTAACAAGTGCTTGCTCATACTATGATTAGAATGTAGACCATGGCCTACTTATCTTTTTGGGGGAATTGAAAGTGCAGAGTGACACAGTTTGTCTTGATTTGTAACATTGTTCAGTATATAATGTACATCCATTTTGGAAATGCATTTCTAAAAAGAATGGGGAAGTACTTGTTTTGATTCAACTTGTATCTCACGTGATTATCTTTTGTATTGTACTGAAAATGAAATTTAATTGCATGTAAATTAATTAAAGTTCATTTTTGGCTTGTCTTTAGGAGTATATATGCCCAAGATGTGACTCGGGATTCATCGAGGAGGTGACAGAAGACTCCAGGTAAGATTTTCCTTCTATTTTGGCTACTTCCTCCTTGTCTTTTATTTACAGTAATGGCATGCTGCACCTCCGGCATGACTGCTGCAGTTGTTGTGTTTATTTTAACAACAGCAGATACATTCTGTCTTAAAAGACCACATTTATAATGTTTGTGAACTTTTATGTACCACAAATAATCATAGTTAGGGATGACAAAAATATAATATCTCAACACTTAAAAACATTTTCACATACTGTAATCATAACTCAATTTGTAGTCATTTACATGATAATTTTCTAACCTCTTTTTATCTCTTAGAACTCGAGAGACTGTTTTTGTTACTGTGTCTTTAAGCCCAATGTATGAATATGAGCTCTGTTCTGGTTTGCTAGTCTGTAATTCAGAGAACAGACCTCCAAAAAGCACATCATTCAGAAGGCAGTCCATATAACTTCAGTGTGAATGGGGGGCACTAGACTGCTGAAGGTTGAATGGGCGGGGCTAAAATGCTGGAGTCTGAAAGGTGCACTGTAGTATCAGCTTGGCACATGCATAGACATACATATACGCCACTTTGCCTGCTTTGGTTCTTTGCAGTGACACAACAACGTGTCCACCATGTCAGTCATTGCAAGACTCTTTTAAAACGACGTCCCTGTTAATCTTTTGGATTATGCATTTGGGAATATTTGAAACTCTGCATGGTTTGTTATGATATCCAATTTAATATTTGCCCTAAATTACTCGGTCATTAAAATTTGTATTTCATCACTTATTAATATGTGATTACTTTTTTTAGTCTTCTGGACACTGGCTCCAATGGCCTTGATGACACAGCTTCACAGTTTGCAGAAGTATGTTCTCCACGTCATTTTAGAAATCTCTTAATATTAATATCCTGCTTAGGTTACAGATCAGGTGGACTAGCCAGCTGAAAAATGATGTTATAGACAAAAATGTCTTTTTTTCAGTAGGACTGCTTTGCTAGGACTGATTATATTACAGCCAAACTGAACATTTGTTAATTAGTGTTTTCATACAGCGGGTTAAATAAGTGCACTGGCAAAGTTCCAGAAACTTCCTAAGTTTCAATATAAAAAGTATTTGCACTTAAAAGGACAAGAATTTTAAATCCTGAAAATAAATTTAAAGTAAATAGGGTCCTATATTGAAAGTAAGAAACAACTGGCTGATTAACACAGTGAGGCATATATATGTATGTGTATATACTACTGAACTTTTCTTTTCTATATTATGTCATAAAATTGCAACTGGTGATAATTACTGATTGGCTAAATGTATTGAAAAAGAAATCAAGGTAAATTAAATAACAGCCCTAGTTTTTATTTATAATGTGATGTACCATTGTATGTCCTTGAACACATTACCTGTCCCATCCTTAAGAATAAGGATGCTTTCAGAATAGGGAGAGACGCATGCTCTTATTTTGAGTATTTTTTTAAAACATTACTTGAAAATAATCAGTAGATTGCTCAGTTACTAGTATAATTGAAAATTGACAGTCCTACAGTATATTGTAACATTATAAATATGTGATTAACTCTCTCCCGTAGCTTTGGCAGCTTCTGTTTGTGGAGCGGCCGTTTACAGTGGACTTGGACAGCCCAGATTCTGAGCCGCGAGTGCCGGGAGGCGGTGGTGGTTTGGGACTGGGTGGGGGGCCGTTTGGTGGGTCTGTCCCCGGTGGACTTGGTGGAGGTCTTGGAGGCCCATTAGGAGGAGGAGAACACTGGGGGCCTGGCCGTCCTCCACGCTTACACACTCAGAGGAGATACAGGTCCAGGGGAAGCACCCGACCGGATCGATCTCCAGCAGTAGAGGGGTGAGTCATAACTAGTTAAAGCGATAGTTTGACCAAAACTCAAGCTTGCACAGTTTCATCCTTAAACTGAATGTAGTCAGACAGAACATGTTTGTATCTTTAGTTTGCACTGGAGCTATAAAATTAATAGCTCAGCTACAGAAGCTCATTGCCTCTATGTCAGCACTGGGTATTCTGCATGCCTTTACACGCTTGTCTCAAACAGTGCTGATTTGTTATGTAATCTCCTGTAGACTTGCTTATGTAGTTTCTGATACTGTATGATTGACTGCTATCTGTAAAATTGGACAGAAGTTCAGACACAATTCAGCCTTTGAGGTAGCTGCTTCTACTTTATATGTACAACATTATGGGTTGACCACTATGTTTTTTTTCAGGGCTGATAATGATTATTAATAACCAGGACAACAATAACCAATATTTGGAATATTAATTTGAGACAAATTTATTATTTGTAGTGTACAACTCTTACTCAACTTACATTACCGGTAAATGAGCATCATTTAATGTTAAAATGTTTTTAAAAGTGCTTTGAACTTTAGACTTGAAAAACACTGAAAAGCAGGTTTGATTGGATTTACTCAACACGTGGTCCACATTTCTACCAATCACATCACTCTGTGGGTGCAACAGTTAGCATAAGGCTAATTAGTGGGGTATAAGTTTGCTAATTTAGCTGGTTGTTCCAGTACAAAGAACGCTCAGACATATCTGGGCTAAGCATATTTAGGGTACATGTAATTTGGTGACTGATTGATAAACCATAACTAATTTTACCTCATTTTCAGTTTCTTCTCCTTGACTCCTGCTTCTGGTTTCTGTCTCTTAGTTCTTATTAGGTTGACCTACTAACAGTATGAAATTCAGTTCACCAAGAACTATCACACATTCTCTGTTCTTTTCTCTGGTTTTTTATTTCCTACAGTGTTCTCTAGTCATTTCTCTGGAGTTCTGTTAGATGCCTCCTACTATTGTTCTTGTTCTTATTTGCCCTTTCACCTTCTCTCTTTCTTCTTGTAGTTTCGCTTTCTCCTGACTACTGAAATCTGAGTCCCTGCTTTTTATTTGTTATGTAACACTGTGCTCAGTGGTTTTAAATTAAAGAGGAGTTCCCTTGTGTCTCAGAGAGGGAAACCCAGTTCGTTAGAGGAGAATTAGCATTTGCATTGAGTAGAATTAGCCACATTTGAAATAGTATATTGGTATTATTTAATAACGGCTTTATGTATCACAAAATTATGTACAGAAATGTAGATAAAATGGCTTTTTCCACATCAAACTATATCAAAATAATCTAGAAATATAGTAATATTAGTTATAGGTTTATGTATTAAGCTACAGAGCGCTTCAGTTTGCATCTAAGGGTAAATCATGCTTTAAGGGTACAAGGAAATATCAATACACTGGAGCATCATAGTATTATGTTTTGTGATATTGATTCTCCAACACACAGTATGGATTTTTAATGAATAGTTTACATGTAAACATTGTGAGGTTCATTTTGTGTTGTTGAAACCCCTGACCACTGGATGGCAGTGTTGTAATTTATATTCAGTTAGACTCTTCCATGTCAACTGAAAATAAGGACAGCAGTGCTGTCAGTTTCTCTAAGTTTAGATTTACAAATAACCATGCATGATCTTGCTTACAGTATTGTAATGTAACTCATGAATCATGATACATATTGTATTACCACATTTTTACCAATTCACAGCACCTAAGGAAGCAACTTGGATGGATGGATGATTTGGATGGTGTTCATTATTGTTATAAATAAGAAAATATTTTCTGTACTTAAATAACCCTATATTGCCATTTTTATAGTGGGTGCATCATCCTCCCCATAAACATGTGTAAAAGCACTAAAATACATTTTTGACTCAATGTGGAAGGCATTACATTCAGCAAATACACAGAAGTCAGGCACTAAAGTGTGTAGAATAATATTTTTAAAATCATTTTGCAATATCAGAATGACATGTTGGTGCCTCTTAGGCTTTGTGAGTTTGCAGAAAGCTGGAATAGCTTTGGATTGGTTTGAATACAGTCCTATCCACAATTATTGGCACCACTGCTAAAGATGAGTTAAGATGGTTATAATAAATTCTCTTTATGGTTCGTTAGCATAATTTGCATTGGACAAATTAAACAAAACCACATATTCCACAATTATTGACACCACAGGAACAAAACAGCTGAAGCATAGAGTAAAGCAGTAGTCCATGACTTCCTGTTCCACTGGAGCATATATACGTGGCGATAGAGAGGTCAAATTCCTTTAGCCGTTCTTCAGCATTGGAAAGGCAAGAGAACATAAGTTAATGATGGGGAGAGAATCTGAAATAGTTTCATAATAGTTGTAATAATCAGCTGGAGCATGTGGACTGTGCCACAGGTTTATACAGTTTACTCATTTTGGAACATATTGTATGTACAAGAGCAGATACTTTGTGCAATCCAAAAGACCTAAAATGTGTGTTCTTGTTTTTCTTTCATTTTTTAGAATAGTACAACAGTTTCTTGCTGGACTTTTCGCCAATTCGGGAGTTCCAGGTTCTCCTCCGCTGTCATGGTAAGTAAAAATATCAGTTCAGTGTGCAGCCAGATGGCGCATGTGCTGTATGTGTTGTGTCTGCACGTACTAAGTATCTGTTATGTATGTTAGGACGGGCATGCTGCACTCTAACCCTGGTGACTATGCGTGGGGCCAGGGGGGTTTGGATGCAGTCATTACACAGGTAATAAAACAAATACGATCATTTAAGGTTCTTATGACAAGCAGTTTCATTAGAAAATGTGTTAGAACTGATGTGATTTCTCTCCCTCTGTCTCAGTTATTGGGTCAGTTTGAGAACACAGGGCCTCCTCCTGCAGAGAAAGAGAAGATTTCCTCTCTCCCCACAGTCATCGTCTCTCAGGAACAGGCTGGTCAGTCTCTTATCTATTTCCTGTTCCATTTCTGGTGCCCTTTTCTAGGCGGTGTAAACTCTTTGATATTTTGGACAGATATTAGAGACTCAACCAATACTAATAGTCAGCATCCACCTGGATGATGTGACAGCAGCGTCTACACCAGAACTCTAACCACACATTAGCTATTAGACAGAAAGTTGAGGAGCAATTAAGCCAGAAGATGGAGAGCATTAGGAGTGACAAATTCAGCCAGGACATCAGGGTAACATCTCTACTCTTAAAGGGAATGACTAGAATTGCTGACTGTTTCTTTAACTAAAGAAGACGTTATTCAAACCTGGACACAACCACTTCAACACAATCCTGTTTGTTGCTTTAAGAGACAACAGTAGGGCAATTCCACTGACTTTTCACATTTTCTGCCTAATTAAATGTTTAATGAACAAAGTCATTCAGAGATGTTTCTACAAAAACTTAATGAGACTGGATTGTTCACAGTGGTGGTGATGTAACCAGTTGGTTGAAATCTTTAAAAGCTTTCTCACAGAAAGTTATTAAATTAAATGAATGTGCTGTATGATATATGACACTGACTCATGATGGTTTTGAGAAGGTAGGACACTTTGAATGGCAAACATTTTGTCATTTTGATGAGCAAATACTTGTACTGTGCTCAATTTGGCTTTGAATGACTTTGTTTACATCTGAAAAACTGAATCAGTCATTTGTGATTACCCCTGTAGGAGATGCATTGTTAAGCCGTAGTCACTCCTCTTCACCTCCTCTATCTCTCCCTCTCAGACAGCAGTATGGAGTGTCCGGTGTGTAAAGAGGACTACACGGTCGGTGAGCCAGTCAGGCAGCTGCCCTGTAACCACTTCTTCCACAGTGACTGCATCGTACCCTGGCTAGAAATGGTGAGAAAGGGACTGAGTAACTAAGATACATATTTGTCTACTTACCTCAGATTTAGTCAATCAGACAAGACTGATGATGTTTGGAGACCTCATCCAGATCTTAATTAAGGACCAATGTGATGAGGGTAAATACAAACTGGATTCCAAAAAAGTTGGGACACTAAACAAATTGTGAATAAAAACTGAATGCAATGATGTGGAGATGGCAAATGTCAATTTGAGAAATATGTTGATTCAAAATTTCACAGTGTCAACAAATCCTAAAAAGTTGGGACAAGTAGCAATAAGTGGCTGGAAAAAGGAAATTGAGCATA
>BRDA01010627.1:0-23018 GCA_036984385.1 Crenuchus spilurus
TATCTCCTGTTCTAGTGATTAATAGTGTTTATTGAGGTTGTTTATGGATTGAGTAAATAATTCTAATGAAAATCTGTGGAGGTGAATGTGTTAGAGACTACGTTTAAGATGGCTTATTTGCTCAGATAGCAGTTTTTGGTGATGGAGGTGAATCAGGGAAATGACTGTCTCTGCTCCATCTCCCAGCGGAGCTTTCAGAGATTTACAATAATGAATCCCTATTGACTGAACGCATTAGTCTACAATCAGTGTTAATCTTTGTCCTGAAACAGAAACGCGCAGCGCACAATTATCTGAGCTTTACGAGTGACGTGAGTGGAGCTCACGCCTTGTCTTTAATGAATAGGCATTGTAATGCAGGCTTTGGAGCCACCGCTGACGGAGACAAATGGCTTCACAAACAAAAGCCTCTCATGCCGAGTGTTTGCAAACTAAACCTGAGTAAAGCAGGAGTGTTTACACTGAAAATATGACCATTGCCTAACCTCTATTTTATTTCCCCAGGCCTGCCTGCGTCCCTTTCCTTTATATTTATTATTTATCTACCTGTTTTTAATTCAGGATTAGTGCAGGTCAAGTTCAGCAGAGTTCAGTCTGGCTCTGCTCGGCTTCAGTTCTGCTTTTCACAATGAAAAATAGCTCTGCAGACCAAAATGTATCTGTGCCGGCGTTCCACCGAGAATAAGCACCACACACTTCTCTGACAAACCGTATAAAACACCATTCCTGACTGAACCATAGTTCATCCTCAAATTACAAACATATTTACACCATTTTCTCACATTCCTCTGATGTTCTAGATCAGGCCAGACGTGTTTGGAGGCCACATTTCGATTCTTAAGAACTGGAACTCTTGCCAACAGACACTAGAACTAAGTCGTCACCTAAAGACGGCGGATCTGTAATCACCCAAACCTCACACTCGTCTCAGAGCAGGAGGTGAAAATGAGCAGGCTAATCAGGAGACTATGGATTACGAGTCTTTGTTAGCAGTGTTAGCTAGCGATGCCAACACATGCACTGTTCTAGAATCTTCTCACCATTCACAATGTTCTAGAATCCCCACTGTTCTGGAATGTTCTCCAGTTCATGCTGTAATAGAATTTCGCAGAACGTATTGCTCTAAAATGTTCTTAACATGTATGCTGTTCTAGAAACTTCTTGCCATTCTCAGTGTTCTGGTCTCCACGCTGTTCTCCAATGTTCTCCTCTGTCCCCACCGTTGACGCTTTCCTAGAACGTTCTAAAATGCTGTAGAATGCCCTCCCCATTCATACTGTTCTAGAATGTTCTCCTTCCACCGCACTGTTTATATTTTTCGAGAGTATCCCGGTATGCCATGGGCTGTTCTCCACTGTTCTTCCCACTCACCCTGTTCTAGAATGTTCTCCTCCAATCCCATGTCTAACCCCAGCCCGTTCTACAACGTTCTCACCATTCACACCGTTCTGGTATCCCATCCTCAAGCTTTTTCTAGAATGTCCACCGCCGCTCACGCTGTTGACACTTTTCTGGAAGATTCTAGAAAATTCCACTGTAAAATGTTCTTCCCAATCGTGATTCCACAGTGCCCACTCACACACGGTTCTAGAAGGTTCTCCTGCAGTCCCACAGTTCACAATCTTCTAGAACATTCCAGAATATGACAAAGTACATTCTTGCTCTTCACAACATTCTGCAGTATTCTCTCCCGTCATACTTGTCTAGAACGTCCTCAGCATTCACGGTGTCCTACAATGTTCTGGTTCATCTGCTTATCACGTCTTGTTTGATGATCTGGAAGTTGCTTTAGGAACGTTCTCGTAAAGAACTGCACTGGGTGTATTTTGGAGGATGGTTTGAGCCTCCTTGTATATTATTGTTCTGGTTTCCTGCAACAATGTGCAAAAATAAGGTTCCTCCATTCTTCAAGTCTCAAGATCAGAAGATTCTCAGAGTCCTGATGACAGTGAGTCACTGTGAGTGACTGATGAGCGAGAGATCTGGCTGGTCTTATCTGTTAGTACTGTCTTATCTGGGATGTGACTGCGCTCAGGTTAATGAGCGACTGTGGATGTCTGTTTATTCACAGACTGACGCTGACAAATAATCACCTGCCAAAGCAGCAGATAATGAGCACGAAGTCAGGAAATTACAGACCATAAATCAAAGCTCGTCAGTCACTCAACTCCTATTTCAGCTAGACCTTCAGTTCACCTTACAGTCTAAACAGTACTAAAGACCCGGTCAGGACTAGTCATCAGGACTAGTCATCAGGACTAGTCATCAGGTTTAGTCTTCAGGTTTAGCCATCAGGTTTAGTCATCAGGACTAGTCATCAGGATTAGTCATCAGGATTAGTCATCAGGTTAGTCAACAGGACTAGTCATCAGGTTTAGTCATCAGGACTAGTCATCAGGATTAGTCATCAGGATTAGCCATCAGGATTAGTCATCAGGATTAGTCATCAGGACTAATCATCAGGTTTAGTCATCAGGACTAATCAGGATTAGTCATCAGGTTTAGTCATCAGGATTAGTCATCAGGACTAGTCATCAGGACTAATCAGGATTAGTCATCAGGATTAGTCATCAGGATTAGCCATCAGGATTAGTCATCAGGACTAATCATCAGGTTTAGTCATCAGAACTAATCAGGATTAGTCATCAGGTTTAGTCATCAGGATTAGTCATCAGGTTTAGTCATCAGAACTAGTCATCAGGACTAGTCATCAGGTTTAGTCATCAGGATTAGCCATCAGGTTTAGTCATCAGGACTAGTCATCAGGATTAGTCATCAGGTTAGTCAACAGGACTAGTCATCAGGTTTAGTCATCAGGATTAGTCATCAGGATTAGTCATCAGGATTAGCCATCAGGATTAGTCATCAGGACTAATCATCAGGTTTAGTCATCAGGTTTAGTCATCAGGATTAGTCATCAGGTTTAGTCATCAGCACTAGTCATCAGGTTTAGTCATCAGGATTAGCCATCAGGTTTAGTCATCAGGACTAGTCATCAGGATTAGTCATCAGGTTAGTCAACAGGACTAGTCATCAGGTTTAGTCATCAGGACTAGTCATCAGGATTAGTCACCAGGATTAGCCATCAGGATTAGTCATCAGGATTAGTCATCAGGACTAATCATCAGGTTTATTCATCAGGACTAGTCATCAGGTTTAGTCATCAGGACTAGTCATCAGGACTAATCATCAGGATTAGACATCAGGACTAGTCATGAGGTTTAGTCATCAGGATTAGCCATCAGGATTAGTCATCAGGACTAGCCATTAGGACTAGCCATCAGGATTAGTCATCAGGACTAATCATCAGGTTTAGTCAACAGGATTAGTCATCAAGTTTAGTCATCAGGTTTAGTCATCAGGATTAGCCATCAGGATTAGTCATCAGGACTAGTCATCAGGTTTAGTCATCAGGACTAATCATCAGGTTTAGTCATCAGGATTAGTCAACAGAATTAGTCATCAGGTTTACTCATCAAGATTAGCCATCAGGATTTGCCATCAGGATTTGCCATCAGGATTAGTCATCAGGACTAGTCATCAAGTTTAGTCATCAGGATTAGTCATCAGGTTTATTCATCAGGTTTATTCATCAGGATTAGTCATCAGGATTAGCCATCAGGATTAGTCATCAGGTTTAGTCATCAGGTTTAGTCATCAGGACTAGCCATCAGGACTAGTCATCAGGATTAGCCATCAGGACTAGTCATCAGGTTTAGTCATCGGGATTAGCCATCAGGACTAGTCATCAGGTTTAGTCATCAGGATTAGCCATCAGGACTAGTCATCAGGTTTAGTCATCAGGTTTAGTCATCAGGACTAGTCATCAGGTTTAATCATCAAGATTAGTCATAAGGTCATATTTAATGGTTTAGGGTTAGGTTTAGTCATCAGGTCCAGTTTAATGGTTAAGGGGCTGATTGTAGTATTACATTAATAATTTAATTAATTTAATTAATTTAATACTAGACCTTCATGAACGTATATTCATTAAAACCAATTAATTAAATAATAATATCCAAAATATGACCTTTTCCAATTAAAGCTCATAAACACTGAAGTAGACGGTGAGCAGCAGAACGGAGCTCATATCTGAACACAAATGACACCATTTGGTTTTGAAGTGGAAGGATTAATGATGGGGAGTCTCCACTGACAGAATAAATTAGGCTGAGATTAGTTTTAATACCAGCAGAGAAAATCATGGCAAAATGACGAAATCTTTAGACACACACCCTGGACTATGGTCTATATATGTCTCTGTGTGTGTGTGTGTGTGTGTGTGTGTGTGTGTGTTCTACACTAATCCAGCAGGTTTAATGGATCAGCTTCAGATCACTTCTGGTCTCTTTTACTTTTTTAATAAAAGCTGCATTTTTGGGGTTAAAGGTAACTTTTATAAGACAAATATGCTTCTTCAGACCAGAGAGATTAGGTCCCCACAAAGATACAAATACACACACACACTTACTGAGTGGCCATATCCTCATCTAACTTTGGAAAGATGCAAATCCTGAACACTCTTTTATTTTTCCTGCATGTAAACATGTCAAGGCTGCCGGCTGATGATGGATAATTACGTCATATTAAACTTATAACATATTAAACTAGTTTACATGTTTCCCCACACACCTCAAATGTAGTCAATCAGCCAGGACACATGTCCACATTTTGCTTTGCTTCTTTACTTACTTACTCAACTGAAACTGCCCTCATATCAGTAACTGAGAAGTTAGATCTGCCAGACTGTCATCAGTTCTTATCTTTCTTGACCTTTCTGCAGCCTTTGATGCCTCCCAGGTGCTTGTCCAGTCTCTCGTCATCTCAAGACTTGACTACTGCAACTCGCTCCTGGCTGGTCTTTGTATGCGAGCCGTCAGGCTCCTGCAGCTGATCCAAAATGCAGCTGCTCGGCTGGTTTTCAATCAAGTTCTCTCACGTCCCTCCAGTGCTGCGTTCACATCGATCCCATCAGGCACATACACACTAACTAAATGAAGACTCCTGAAAGTACTGACCTTACGCAAAATGCACAGGAATATTTTACATGTATTGGGAACTACTGCCACTTTAAGTCAAATACACAACAATGTTAGAAAATAATATTTAAATAAAATCATTTTAAACAAAATTATTGTCACTCACTGCTCCACAGTGACATCTGGTGGGGCAGGAATGTAGAGACATCCCTTACGCGGACTCAGTAAACTAGTGTCTTTAGCTTATTACATGATATTTCACAAAATCTGAGTTCAGAGCTGAATGTTACAGTTAGCTGGGTGGATAATTAGCCTGTAAGCTAACTGTAGCAGCTTGGTGAGCTAACACAAATGTTATTTTTCACAGTTAATGTAACATTTGGATGAATATTTCTGATAAGGTCACTTTAGCGTACGAAATGTTTATCAGTCTTATTGTGTATTGAGAAACAGCGATCCAAGTGGTTGAGCCTTGTTGTTTGGATAGTCGTGGTTAGTTTATTCAGCAGGTTCATGTTTTTAGTGTTAGTGTTTTTATTTTCACAGTGCTGGTGATATTAGCTGCTGGATTAGTGTCTTTTGTGTAGGGTTTAATCCCCTACATCTACTCTTTCTTTGGGCCAGCCGTGGATTAAAGGCTAGCAACGTGGGCTTGGGACAGAAAGGTCACTAGTTTAAAAGGAAACTGCAATTCCTTAAATATACAAATATCACTGTGTACTCTTAAGTAAAATAAATAAAGATTAGCGTTAGCTTTCCAGATACTGAATATGTTTGTTTCTGGTATTTCACTATTGATTATTTTAAAGAGGTTTACTAATAGCTTTAGAGTATTATGTGGTATTTTTGGTAGTTTGTAGCTGAGCATTAACTAACTTTTAAGTAGACTGCAATTTAAGCTGTGAAAATAAACGTTGCCTAATAATTGTTAGCTAGCTCTCAAGGTAACTGATCTAGTTTTTGGTTATGTGACAGTCTGAACTGATGTGTTTGTAATATGGCTTCATCTTTTTTACTTTACTTACCTTATTATTTTTTAATCACTCTCCAAAAACTTGGTTTTGAGGTGTTAAACCATCCTTTGTTTTTTATCATTGTTTCATCATTGTTTGTGGTTTTATTTCTAAAGCTTAAAAAATGTGAGGTGACACTCCGTTTTACTCATTCAGTGGTTCCTAAATTGAATATTCATGAGATAGGTGTGAACTTGTCCTTTGGCGGGAAAAAATGTGCTGCGCTCTAACTCACGCTGAAAAATGTGTTTCTGGTGATTCATGCCCCTCTCGCAAATATCTAATATTTTGATTCAATACATTTGAATAGTAGACCATTGACAGTGTCAATGTCAGGGTTATGTTTAGTTTTGTTTCAAGGATAAAATATCTCAGAGTTATATAAGTGTTTTTCTGGAATTTCAGTTTTGTCCTGTTGGCATGAACGTCAACTCCACAGGGTTAATATTAATTCAACTGCCAGGGAGCCGACTCACATTCGTACAAGTAACTGACCAATGAGGCTTATAATATGAACATATTACAGGAATATATTTGTAAAGTCAATATTGAGACTGTAGTAGTTAACACTTCAACTAGCCTCTGTAAACAAGGCCTTGGTAATAAACTGATCACTGGAGTGACTGTAAGCAAGCCAAACACTGTATATGTCACAGCACTGACACATTCAACCAATCAACCTGCTGTTGTAGAAACACGGCAGTCTGCCTGCATGGACTTTTTATCAGTCAAGACTGTTCGTTCTCCTCTTTGTCTTCAATGTCTCACCAAGAATCACATTAAAGAGTCTTACCTGAGACAGGGCACATCCCTGCTACTCAATTCAGTTCAGATTCACTTTTTTATCAGTCAAGAGCAGCTTATTCAGAGTCCAGACCCCAAATGAGCATCACTCAGGGACACAGTGTCAGGTAAAAACTCCCTAAGAGATGAGAGAGATCCACTGAGAGGAACTAAAACTCTAAAGAACAAACCCACAAAGGCTCCTTTCACACCTACGTTGTTTGGTTCTGACATTCAGACTTTTCAGTTTGGTCTGAACCAAATCGCAGGTGTGAAAGGGGCTGCAAACATTGGTCTAGACCAAAGGAGCAAAATTTGATTCTACCAAAAGAGGTGGTCTTGGTCCGGCTCTACTGAACCATGGTCCGATTTGTGTCTAGTTTGAAAACACTTTTCTAAGAGGTTCAGATTTTCAGACCAATTACAGGAAGATGTCCAGAAACAGAGCCTTCAAGACTGGCAGGACTGCTTGCTTTTCCTCCTAATCTGTCTGTGGTGATACAATTGCTTCAGGACCAGCATGTTCATTTGGTGAATTTGAACCATCCTACAGTACTGTGCCTGAAGTTGCTGATGCTGGTATAACTACCATAATAACAGCACTACTGTGGTAACGAAATTAATCTGTTCAGTAATTTTATCCTGGAAAGGCTTCCTGCCAAATTAACCAAACACTGATTTAGCCACATGCCAACGTCATTCAGTGTCTGGTGTAGGAAGATGCACCTCACGTAAGTGATGACGACAGGACGTAGGTGTATCATACTAACGTCTTTGGTGCACTCATAAAAATGCAGTAAAAACAAAACTAACTAAACAAAATATATAGAAGCTAACAAACACACAAGCCTTGGTTAACACCATGGTCCAGATGTTCAGGTGTGAAAACACCCTAAAAAGATGAGCATGAACCACTGAGAGGAACCAAATCTTTTGAGGACAAACTCCGTAAACGTGAGGAAGAGCCATTGAGTGTAATCATAACTCTACTCTAGAGGTCAAACTTCCTAAACATGAGTAAGATACATTGAGGGGAACCAAAATTCTACTCAAGAGGACAAACTCCATAAACATTTGGAAGATCCATTGAGAGGAACAAAAACTCTAGAGGACAAACTCCTTAAGAACATAAGGAAGAGGAACCAAAAAAGGTTCTTAAAGAGTTCTTTATACAAAACAGTTCCTCTATTATTACAAGCTTGGCCATCCTACTTTCACAATGTGATGGGTTTTTTGAGTGTTCATGGTTCTATACTGTATACAACACTTTTCTTCATTAAAGAACTCTGAAGGACCTTTGTTTTAAAGAGACTGTCTTGGGACTTACTTATACTCCCAGAGGCATTTATGTCATTTGCATTTTGCACACATAGTTCTTAGTATTTCTCACGTATTTCTGGTTCTTTCATTATGTTTGTGGTTTCCAGGAGATGTCTACAAGAACTCTTTTCAAAGAAGACAAACAAAACCCTTCCTAGAAAGCTAACATTACACATTGTCGTACATATGCCATTACGAAGCTAACAAAATATCCAATAAGAGAAATCCAAGCAAATATGATATTTAACCTTAGCAAATACAGTAAGTTTACTGTATAACACCTGTTACCAGCTCTTCTACTCTGCTTATTGGTTTCTGGTTGCCAGTATTTGGGATAATTTACATTCTGGCTTTGGTTCTTCCCTGGGTTTCCACCAGGATCTCCACTCCACCGAACCAACGTGAAGAAAAGGTGAATTTAGTTGAAGAGCAGAACTCGGTTCATTCGCTAATAGTCTCGTATAATGATTGGTGAGAATCACGAGCAGGGCGTGGCACCAAATTCTGGGCACTATGGACAAGCAGTGCCCAGGGCATCTCGCCCCTATTAACATTTAAAGGAAAATAATATTCCAGACTCCTCAAGGGCCCTTGCCCCACTTGGGGCCCTGGTAACTCAGTCCCACTACGACGCCCCTGATCACGAGTGATCTACAAGTTTCTGAACTTAATCTGTGCAGCTAGTATTAACCTGGAGACCAGCCAAAGATCTTCATGCATACATTCTGCAATTTTTGTGATAACTCACATGGCATGTGAAAGCAAAAGTGTACAGTCATTGACTAATGTGCTTCTACGTTTAGTGCAGTGAAACACACAAACACTAGTGAACACAAAGTGTTGTTGGGAAGCCACTATCCACAGTGCCTAGGAAGCAGTTGGTGGTTAGGTGTCTTGCAAGACCAGAGCCATAACCAGCAGACCACCATGATATCAGGAAAGTGGTCAGTCCTGATCAACCTGCTGTGCTCACATTTGTGGTGAAATGAAGCCCCGAGATCAGAGGTGTTGAACACCAGTCCTGGAGACAAAGTGTACTGAAAAGCAGGGAGATGTTTTCTGAAAACTTTTGACTCACCCTCATATGGTGGATTGGCGTATGTATGACTCATGTTTATCCCATTACGTAAGAAAGATTGACGCCTATTGAATTTAATGAGGACTTTTTACTCTGTTGAATATTCTCTTGGTGGATTATTTCTTCATGGAGGTGTACAGTACAATGTCTTTAATATGTAGCGAACAAAACCAAAGACTACAAATCCCCTGACGTTTAGCTTCAAGTTCAACAGCTTGACACGTGTCCTGAATGAAAATTAATCAAGTGCTGTTCTTGCGTCTCTAACACGGCTCTATTCACTTTTCAGCTTCGGCTGCCCTCTGAATAAAAACCCTGAAATCTACTAAACTGAAGTTAATATTTGAGCTCCTCTGCTTAGACAAAGTGTCATTAGGCAGCCGGTGGGAACTCGCTTACTGAGAAGACGTTCTTTTGAAGTGATTCCCCTCTTTTTTCTTCGGTGTCAGGAGGAATTTGGGAGATTTTTTTCTTCTTTTTCTTTCTCTGAGTTTGTTTGTGCATTTTTTTTCATTCTTTAGATCAAACGCTGGGAAGTTTCTTGGCTTTCAGATTAAGCACAGATCTATTCCTATAAATGTTTTAAATGTACAGAATGAGAACAAGCATTGTCTTATTATAGGAATTGTGTGAATTGTCCTTCCACAGAGGATAAGCAGGTCTGGCTTTGGTTAGTTCTTGGATGGTACACAAAGAAAACACTTTATAATACAGCGCAGCTTAACACTGTAACTCCCCTGTATGATATAATAACTTATTAATGATTTTGTCCCGTCTGTTCTTGTCTACATAGTCTGACAGACCACTCCATAAAATATGGCTGACAGCACCAAAGTGTCAGAAAACATGTCCTAAGGTGTGGCCCCTGCACTCCAGACGACCTCAGTCTCCTAACAGGTAGAGTCTGCTCTGCTAGACCCTTGAAGATGCCTTGTGGAACCTGGTATCATGTAAGCCCTGTAAGTTGGGTCTGGAAATGAATGGGAATGGGATGGGAGACCTTCAAGGAAAAACTTGTGTGTTAGTGGACTTGCAGAGGCAATATTCCTGGATCCCAGTGCTCCGGTGCACTGTCTTGTAGAAATGTCTCAGATGAGACTGAAAAGTCCTCTGGTCATGTCCTCTCCTCACCTCTCTGTCTATTAGCTCAGGTGTGCTGAGAGTTCAGCTGCTGACCGGTGAGGTGACTTCATCCTAAATGTCAGCGAGCTTTGAGCATCTTTAAATTCAACTGTAAAGTTTTCTTTTGGACCGTGGCTCTCAAACTTCCACTTTAAAAAGTCAAAGCTTCATTTCTTCTGCGGTTATTCATAGAGTTCAGTTTCTGTCTCGTGAGCAGTGATGGATGTGTCGCTCATGCTGCAGACATTAGTATTCTGAGCCGAAACCGACGGGAATCATCACGAGTCCGGTAGGAAGAGGCAGAAATGATGAATCGCCACATTTGCTGTGTAACCGAGCACGGCTGGTAAATAGGCTGAGGAAGAGAAGCTCAGGAGCTCTTTGTTCTCTACTTTAAGGCAGCGGAGATGCCTTTGCAGCACTGTTTACAGCGAGTGGGAGTTCAAATGCTCAGATCCAGCACAGCAAGGTCTGGGACTGAACCCAGTTCTGAGTCAAATTAAACTCCTGACAAACTTCTCCAAAAAGCTTTACCACATCCAGCCTGTAAGTGCTTTGAGATGCTTTCACACTTATCTTGCTTGGCTTGGACTTTCAGTCTTCTCAGTTTTGTCCAAACTGAGATAGCAGGTGTGAAAGGGGTCTCAGACCAAAGGACCAGAATTTGCTCCAACCAAAAGAAATGGTCTCAGTCCGGATCAACTCGTTCATTTGCAGTGCGAATACACTTTTTTGGATGGTTTGGACTTTTGGACCAATTACAGGAAGTTGAGGCTGGCTACCATCACTCGTTAAACAATACAAGAAGACAAAGAAGAGGAAAAACAACAAAAAACATCAAGGAGAGGAGGAGAGCAAATATCTCTGATGAAAAAATGCAAAACCTTGCACACAAAGACAAAATGTATCCTGAGAGAATGAGAGAGAGAGAATATGACAGAGAGATGCCAAATGAAGGGAAAACTCCAGCAGCGTATATAAAGATGTTTGATGCCACTAGAAAAAGTGGTACAGTTTTCCTTTTTAGGAAAGGCAGCCGTAGCCTGATGGTTAGGAATCTTGTGATTTGAAGGTTGGCGGTTCGATCCCCGGCCAGGTCATTACTGAAGTGCCCTTGAGCATGGCACATAACCCCCAATTGTAAGTCTGGATAAGAGTGTTTGCTAAATGCCTCAATTGTAAAATGCATTCTGGGCATCCAATAGAATGCCAAACTATTAGCAGTCAAATGCTATCAAAATTAATAAAAAAGAAGGGACGGATACCACAGGAATGGCTTAGCAACACGTGGGTGTAAGGGTTTGTCATTTGTCCACATGTCTTTGTTTACATACCCGTGTCTACTTCCTGTCACCATTGTACTCACCTGTGTCTCGTTCTCCAGCCCTGTACTATGATTAGTCTTTTAATTACATTTGCTAGATGATCTCCTTTCAGTTGTTGTCCGATATTTGTCGTATTCCTTGTTGTCAAATGATCTATACTTGTTGTAAAGTTGTCTCTGACTTTTTGTTGACCATGCTCTTCTGTTCAAATAAAGTTCTACCAAGCTTGCACAGCTGCCAATCATGGAGCACCAATGTAACCACCTGGAGCACTATAGTGATGTAGGTCAAATGGTGGCTTATGATGGAGTGAGCTGAGATGAATGTTGTGTTATATGTACATGATTGAAAGCTGAATTCATTAAAATGGATTTAGACCTTAGAGCATCAATAAGCCCTGGCCTCCATCAAATTTACTAATTATAAGAATTGATGTATTGAGCTGCTGTCCACATGCTAGATAGTGATCATACTGATGTACACAGTAACATTTGAATATTTCGTATCTGACCTGTGAGTGCTCAGGAGCCATAAGCATTAAGGTTCACCCAATCTTAGTGTCAAACTATCTCTTTACTAAACCCATCTGCACTAAACACAAGCAGAACCTGTCCAGTGCATAACCACAAGTGAAGTAAACACTGTAGCTTTAACTCAGCATTGACAAAGTCATAACCAATCAATAAACAAGCTGTCAAGGAAACACAGCAGTCAGCTTTTATTGACTTCTTGCATTCGGTAGAAAAATACAATTTATTGAACACGTTTTTGTTATCTCTTTAGCTCCGCCGTGTAATTTAGGATTTTCTGTCTGACTTCAACACTCCCAAATCTTCATGTTTTTATAAATACAGCATGTTTATGGTCTTTATAAAAGAACTCTTCAGATGATCAGAACATGTGTTTTATGATTAATGTAATATAAAAATGAGCTTTTAGATTTTTTGTGACAGACTGGTTTCAGGCTGTAAAGCACTAAACAGACTTTGTGTTGGTTCATCTTACAGTTCTGATTTGTGCCACTAAAGGTGCCCTTGGGCAGGACAGAAACTCAGTCCTCAGTACTGTTTGCTTATGAGTGCTTGAATGACTAGCCAGTGCTGATTGGTTAATGAGCAGCTACTGAGTGCTAATTGCTTAGTGAGTGTCTACTGAGTACTAATTGCTTAGTGAGTGTCTACTGAGTACTGATTGGTTAGTGAATGTCTACTGAGTACTAATTGATTAGTGAGCAGCTACTGAGTGCTGATTGGTTAGTGAATGTCTACTGAGTGCTGATTGGTTAGTGAGCAGCTACTGAGTCCTAATTGCTTAGTGAGTGTCTACTGAGTACTAATTGATTAGTGAGTGGCTACTTAGCACTGATTGCTTGGCGGGCACTTACTGAGTGCTGATTGGTTAGTGAGCAGCTACTGAGTGCTGATTGGTTAGTGAATGTCTACTGAGTACTAATTGATTAGTGAGCAGCTACTGAGTACTGATTGGTTAGTGAGTGGCTACTGAGTCCTAATTGCTTAGTGAGTGTCTACTGAGTACTGATTGGTAAGTGGCTACTGATTGCTGATTGGTTAGTGAATGTCTACTGAGTACTAATTGATTAGTGAGCAGCTACTGAGTGCTGATTGGTTAGTGAATGTCTACTGAGTGCTGATTGGTTAGTGAGCAGCTACTGAGTCCTAATTGCTTAGTGAGTGTCTACTGAGTACTAATTGATTAGTGAGTGGCTACTTAGCACTGATTGCTTGGCGGGCGCTTACTGAGTGCTGATTGTTTAGTGAGCAGCTACTGAGTGCTGATTGGTTAGTGAATGTCTACTGAGTACTGATTGGTTAGTGAGTGGCTACTGATTGCTGATTGGTTAGTGAATGTCTACTGAGTACTAATTGATTAATGAGCAGCTACTGAGTACTGATTGGTTAGAGAGTGGCTACTGAGTCCCAATTGCTTAGTGAGTGTCTACTGAGTACTGATTGGTTAGTGAATGTCTACTGAGTACTAATTGATTAGTGAGCAGCTACTGAGTGCTGATTGGTTAGTGAATGTCTACTGAGTACTGATTGGTTAGTGAGTGGCTACTGATTGCTGATTGGTTAGTGAATGTCTACTGAGTACTAATTGATTAGTGAGTAACTACTTAACACTGATTGCTTAGCGGGTACTTACTGAGTGCTGATTGGTTAGCGAGCAGCTGTTTTCATTGGCTGGGCAGAGCAGTCGCTGTTTAAGGTATTAAATCTGTTAAAATCTGTTAAAAATGTGTAACAGCACTAAAGTGGTGCTGGTTTGTTTTATGCAGTTGTGTTTTGTGATAAACAGTATTAGTGAGCATTAAGAAGATTAACCATTTTAAAATGAACATTTTGCACTAAAGTTCATACAATCTCATTTATTTTAGAATCAGCAGCAGCTCTAGTGTCTGACCAAGCAGAACAAGTTCTTATTACAGAGCTTCTCTGATACAGAAATTCACTCCTGTAGTTATTTTAATGCCATCCAGAGTGTCAACACTGAGATGTGTAAAATGTTAAAAGACTGATAAACTATTTTTATTAGAGTGTTACGAGCGTTTTGACTGATCTCAGTCTGAGTGACCAATGAATTCTCAAAGGTAATGATCAGAGGTTCAACGTGAACTAAATCACCGCTAAATACGAGATGATCATATGTGGTCTTGTTTCACTTCATGTTATAGGTGTCCCTTTGATCCAACCTTTACTACTACTGGTACATCACACACACTCTCTCTCACACACACACACACGTGTAACTGCCCGTCTGCTCATTACCATTCCGTTCATGCAGTGAATGGTTAACCTTGATATGACATTGGCCTTAATATGCACATCCTCTGCACATCCTCTGGGCTTTTATCTTCAGTCTGCAATGAGGTACGAGGGTCCCAAACGCTGCAAAAACAAAAGGTGATATTTTGACATTTTTAATGATAAGTGACTTCCATACACTGCGGAACACTGCAGCGGGGAACCTGGCATTTCATTTGCATATCTTCAAAAAAAGAACCCAAAAAAAGACAGAAGAGTAGAAAGAAAAAAAAAGACATTTTTATAGAAGTTTGACAGACGAAATGAAATGCAAATGCTGTCTGAACCACATGTGGATTAGGCTTCCTGGGTACACATGTGAATATGCATGTATGAGTGACAGATCTACATTCTGAAGTCTTAGAGATGCTGTAGAGTTCAGGAGTTCTCCACTCTGATAACAGCTTAGTCAACTCTCTTTAGTTCAGCTTTGACTCCTGTTTTCAGACGTGTTCACACTAATGCAGGGCTGTCCAACTCCAGTCCTGAAGGTAGAGGTCTGCAGGGGACCCGCGGGACCTGTCAGTATTTTGCGGCGCGGGACTAAATTGAATTGTTTTTGGCGGGAGCGGGCGGTCAGTCATTACAGATGATGCGGGAGCGGGACCACATATACATGTAGAAAAGTCCCACAAATGAATAAATAATATAGAAAATGACAATAATCGTGCAGAGATGACCTGCTTAATGAACATAAACACAGACAATCAATCAAAGGAAAGTCATAAACTTATAAACATTGGCGGAGCATGAAGTGTGTGTCACTGTGCTACAGAAATGATGGAGCCTGTAGACAGTCAGCCAGTCTCAGCTGTGGACACCCTCTATAAATGGGGATACATCCCATCTGCTACATGCCCATGTGGGCACCCATCCCAATCTATGACTCACATAAGAACTGACTGCAGGCTGGGTCCCCAGTGCACGGAAGAAGACCTACATGATGCAAACTATGACGCCCTAAGATGGATAAAGTGTTGGCGTGACAGGATATGATGATGAGCTGTGGAGAGTGTGCTTAAGTGCGCTTGGACTGATGGGCACACACACACACACACACACACCGAGAGGCAATTTCAGCATCTCTTTGCCCCTCTGTGCTGCCCTAATAATTATTCATTAGAACCTAAATAATATTTTGCTGTTTTAATAAATATGTTAGTACTTTTCAAGCACTCTGTATAGTTAATCTGACTCTTGTTAGGACTGCGGGTGGGAGTGGTGGAAATGTGTATGTGATGGGCAGGGGGCGGGACCAGCACTATTGATTTTTGGCGGGAGCGGGAGGAAAAGAAGCAGGAGCGGGATTAAAAAATCAGTCCTGTGCAGACGTTTACAGATGCAGAAATACATTAAAGAGGTAGAATGAAAAGCAAATAGTTAAACAGATAAAAAGTATCAAAGTGCAGTACCGGTGTTAGGCATGTGGGTGCCCTAATCACAAATGCTTTCATCCTTTCATCCTGCCTCCCTCAATACAAACCTGCCAATGTGTAAACGCTTTATGTAAGGGTGCCTACAGAGGACAAACTCACTTACTATGAGTGCAGCTGAATGAAACTAACACCCCTCACTAACACTTACACACTATGAGTCAAGGATGGTTATTTGCACTATTTGGTAGGAGGTCATAACATTCTGATATGACTGTGTATGTACACTTTATAGAGATGACAATGAGGAAGCAACACAGTACAGCAGCCAGCACTTCCTCCAAGTGGACAAAGAAGGAACCTCACTGTTGCTTTTTGTTGTAAGTAGTTTGTATATCAGCTTCATTTATGCACATTTGTACCATGTTTACAACCTGTGTTAACATCTTACATCTTTAAAAAGCTTCACTGGGCAGGTTTGTGTTCAATCAGTCCTGAAACTGAAATAATAATGAAATAAATGAACATGTGCATGGTAAATAAAGTGGCAAATAAAGTCAAATGTACATCTGAAAATGCTCTAAGAGGTAAAGAACTGGTCCTCTGAAAGTCCGATGATGTTTAGGCAGCGTTTTGGTCCATGCTAAGTCTGGTCATTGTTAAGTTAATGAGTGCACACATGTTAGGTTGCTAACAACAAAGCTGTAATGATCTTCTTTGTATCCGCAGCTTGTTACACACATAACTGTACACACGACTCAAATTTCACTGCCAGTAAAGATGTTGTGCTGCATTTGTTTCTTCGCGTGAGGTCTAAACGAAACCACCTAACATCTGAAGCCTATTCAAACATTTATAAGATCTTCGGTTTCCCATTTTGTGATCCTTGAATTTGGGAGTATCCTGTGAACCAGTGTTCACTGTATTACCATTAAAGTAATGGTTCACATCAAAATCATACTTAAATTATTTACCTAACCACTTAACCCACATGTAGCTGATCAGTCAAGACATGCTTATCACTTCTAAGTTAAGGTAAAGCCCAAAAGTCACCTAAAATAGCCCAGTTTGTTCTGCACAAATACACCCAAACTTCCCTCAGCTCACTGTAACCATCTTAAGATCTTAATTAAGGTCTCACAGACTAGCCGATGTGGTTTAAGACCCAGTTTGGTTTACTGTAGTGTGTGTATGCTGAATATTTATTGCTCATTTACATGTCTTCAGGGGCGGATTTAGACGTTCTGGGGCCCCAAGCAATGTCATGTCTGAGGGCCCTGATCAATGGTTATGGTGCGGTACAGACTTAAACATAAATTACATTATTATTATTGATTATTAATAAATATTAATTATTATACATAAACTTTAAACATTACTTAAACATTATTATTCATAATATTTTATTAGGAATGACTAGTTAATATTAATAATATACTAATAATAACTATTAAAATATTATTATTATTATTATTATTATAAAATAATATTAATCATTAATTAAATATTAATTATTAAATATTAATAAACTGTTAAAATCATGTAATATAAAATTATCACCCAATTCTGTATTACACCTTGATAATCAACTTCACTCCAATTCATTAACACCAATTTTACAGTTATGTTTGGACTGTATGGTCAATAGACCTCATTTACACATAATTATACCTCATTTCTGAGTAAAAATAAGCAGAAATTCTGAATTGTTATTTTGATAGTTAAACTTAAAAGGAACGTAAATGGATGGCTTATCACAGACTGGTAGACCTGCGCACGCACACACACACACACACACGCATGCACAAACACACACACAGAGAGAGAGAGAGAGAAACGCAGGTTATCACGGACCTTAAAAAGCCCTCACTCAACCCTGTCCAGGTTGACAACTATCGGCTGGTTTTGCTACTGCTTTTCCTCTCTAAGGTCATAGAAAGGGAAGTGCACAATCAGGTCTCTGATTTCCTCATCCAGAACAACCATCTCGATCACAACCAATCTGCTTTTAAAAAAGGGACACTACTGAAATGGTTCTGTTGTCCGTCACAGAAGCCTTAAAAACTGTCAGAGCCACCGGACAGTCCTCGGTGCTCATACTGCTGGACTTGTCAGCAGCCTTTGACACGGTCAATCACGACCTCCTATTATCTATGCTTTCAAACATGGGTATCTCGGATACACCACTATCATGGTTCAGATCCTACGTCGCTGAGCGTTCATTTAAAGTGTCATGGCTCTGACAGCTGTCCTCTTCGCACTCATTGTCCAATGGAGTGCCTCAAAGCTCGGTACTGGGACCCCTTCTTTTTTCCATTTACACCACCTCACTGGGATCAGTTATCCGCTCGCATGGCTTTTCATACCATTGCTTTGCTGATGATACTCAGCTCTATCTGTCATTCCCGCCTGAAGATGACTCTTTCATCTCAGCGCAGATATCTCACTGCCTCTCAGATATATCCTCATGGATGAAGGATCACCACCTACAACTTAACCTCTCTAAGACTGAACTACTGGTCTTCCCCGCAAAACAGTCGGTTCAACACAACCTCACCTTGACAATCGACTCTCTCTCACTCTCTCCATCAAAGGTTGTTAGGAACCTCGGGGTTATGTTTGATGACCAGCTTTCATTCACACATCATGTGGCCTCTGTTGCTCGGTCCTGCCACTTTGCACTCTATAATATCAGACAAATCAGATCGTTCCTAACGCAACATGCCACTCAACTCTTGGTACAAGCTGTGGTTATCTCTCGCGTCAATTACTGCAACGCTGTGCTAACAGGCCTCCCAGCCTGCACTATTAAACCACTACAGATGGTCCAAAATGCAGCAGCACGTCTGGTTTTTAACCACCCAAAACGGGCACATGTCACCCCACTGCTCATTGAGCTACACTGGCTTTCGATTGCTGCCCGGATCAAACCCAAAGCCTGCATGATCGCCTATAAGGTGATGACAGAGCAGGCTTCCTGTTATCTGCACTCGCTCCTAAAAGCTTATGTCCCAGCCAGGTCGCTGCGCTCCTCCACTGAACGTCGCCTTGCTTTGCCTAACATTCACACAAAGCAATCCAGACTGTTCTCCTCAGTAGTTCCCAGATGGTGGAACAAGCTGCCTACCACCACTAGAGCAGCGGTGTACCTCACTGGTTTCAAGAAACTCCTAAAATCCGAGCTCTTCAAAGAGCACCTGCTCTAGTGATCCCAACTACTCCCCATGAGTACTGATATGCACTCAACATTCGATATCGAACTGTTAATTATTTAACTTTAGTATTTTTTGCATTTGTACTTTTATACTATTGTAAGTCACTTTGGATAAAAGCGTCTGCTAAATGCAATGTAATGTAATGACTTTCAATCAATTTTACTGTCGCAAACAAATTTCCAAATTCTAGATAAAATCATGAGAGTATCGCCAGAGTGGATATGTGGTCGCATCTTCTCCACCGTTAAGTGTAAAGGTGGTCAGGATTGAAAGTTTAAGTCAGTATTTTTCGCATCGAGGTGTTTAACCATGTTTAATATTATCATTAAGTATCTTAAGAGTTGGCTCGCATAAATAGTGACATGAACACTGTCGGCAACCAATAGGATAGGAGAGCTACGGGAAGCCGCAAAGGCAAGTACACAAATGTCTGGGGGGTAAAGAAATTGTACATGGAGGAGAGTCCGGCAAGAGCTCAGAACCACTGTTGTCCTGGACTGTAGAAAAGGAGGAGAACCTGGTGGAGCTGTGGAGCTAGCAAGAGTGTCTCTATGATGTGTCTTCCCATTTATTCCATAACACAGAGGAAAAAGAAAAAAGTGGACAAATTGCTGCAGCCCTCGAAATCCCAGGTGATTATGCTATGCTAAAGCTAACTGGCAAGCTAAACACTACTGAATGGTGCTACTTAACAATAATATTAATGTAATGCACTTTACTATGTAATGCACATTACTATATTTAGATTTTGCACCACGTTGTCTTATTGTGCGTTGAGTTATTTTTGATACAAAGAAAAGTTTAATAAATACACATTTTGCAATAATTCTGCTCTTTATTGCATTAATTCTGTATAAAACGAAAGCAGATGGGAAAAAATCTCAAAATAAATCTAGTTGCAGTCTTTAAATTAGTGACCCAGCAAGATCCACAGTCTTTCCAAAATCTTAAGCCTGCGACTAGACTGTGATTAAAAAGTCTGTAGATGTGAGATGGTGTCAGACTTTAGTCTGTTAAAAGTCTTTTCAGAGTCTTTTCAAAGTCGTTAGGTGTATGGGAGGCCTCAGAGGAACCAAAAGTCAAATGGAGAAGCTGTCTAAGAACTTGAGGAAGAACCACTGAGAACCAAGACTGAAAATGTCTAAGAATCTCTAAGAATGTGAGGAAGAACCAGTGAGAGGAACCGAGACTCAAATGAAGAACCTCTCTAGATGGAAAGCCCATTCTAATAGGTGATGTATTATTGTTTATCATTTGTTGGCCACATCAGACTCATAACTTCAGCATAAAACACAGTAAACGTCAGACACTGAACACGTCCTGATGGAGATAAAAATGTGTCCATTTGAGTTTCACCAAACTGTCATTTTAAGCTGAACTAAGAACACATCCAGAGCTCAGAGGGATCTTTAGAGCCACCGCAGGTCCCTCACACATCATCTCAAATTTATTACATCTCCACTAAATCATGTGAGTCCCCCAAGACTAACGCACTGAAATTATTTCTCTATACGGGCTCGCAAAGACGAGTGTCTACTCAGAGATATAATCAACCGGCACTGTTCACTCAATCCAATAAAATACCAGAGAGAGAGAGAGAGAGAGAGAGAGAGAGAGAGAGAGAGAGAGAGAGAGAGAGAGAGAGAGAGAGAGAGAGAGAAACAGAGAGAAACAGAGACAGAGAGAGAGAGAGAGAGAGAGAGAGAAACAGAGAGAAACAGAGACAGAGAGAGAGAGAGAGAGAAACAGAGACACACAGAGAGAGACAGAGAGAGAGAGAGAGAGAGAGAGAGAGAGAGAGAGAGAGAAACAGAGAGAAACAGAGACAGAGAGAGAGAGAGAGAGAGAGAGAGAAACAGAGAGAAACAGAGACAGAGAGAGAGAGAGAGAGAAACAGAGACACACAGAGAGAGACAGAGAGAGAGACAGAGAGAGACAGAGACAGAGAGAGAGAAACAGAGAGAAACAGAGACACACAGAGAGAGAGAGACAGAGAGAGAGAGAGAGAGAGAGAAACAGAGAGAAACAGAGACAGAGAGAGAGAGACAGAGAGAGAAATAATGAGCTTTGTTACATTAGTTAAATTAGACTGTTACCTAGTTAGACAGCTGCCTACGTTAACATTACATTTATGCCATTGGTCAGACACTCATATCCAGAGCGACACACCAAGAGTTTTGATGCTAGTCTCTACATGTCTTTGCAGACATGGGTCAAGCTAAGCCGTACTAGAAGCTTGATGGGCATAAGGTTTGGGCCAAGCCTTGACCACTGCTATTAGGTAGCGTCCATTTTTTGCTTTGTAGGCAAAGCATCAGGGTTTAGAATTTGATGCAAGCAGCTACAGAATGCCAGTGAAGTGAACACAGCAGTGGAGTGACGTGGGAGAACTTGGGCTGATGGAAGACCAGCCGAGCAGCTGCATTCTGGGTCAGCTGCAGGGGCCTGATGGCTAGCATAGGAAGACCAGCCAGGAGTGAGTTACAGTAGTCAAGTCTTGAGGTGACAAAAGACTGAGCAAGCACCTGATTTGCATCCTGATTTAGAAAGGGTTGGATCTATTGAATGTTGAAGAGGAGGAACCGGCACAACCAAGTCAAGTTTGCAATTAAAGTAAAAAACAATAACTGGTCATCCAGGATCACACTGAGGCTCCTTGCTTCTTGAGACAGAATGACCATGGAGTTCTTGAGTAAGATACAAAGTTTCTGTGGTTTCAGGAATGAATAGAAGCTTAGTCTTTCTTCGGTTGAGCTTCAGGTGGTGGGTTGTCATCCTGTAGATGTGACCATGTGGCTGGATACCTGAGCGTAAGAAGAAGGGAAGGAAAACATCAGTTGAATGTCATCAGCATAAAAGTGGTATGAAAATACATGAGAATAAATTATTTCACCAAGAGAATGAGTGTATAGTGAGAAAAGAAGAGGACCCAGTACTGAGCCTTGTGGTACACCAGTGGAGAGCCTGCATAAAGCAGAAATAGACCCTCTCCATGTTATCTGGTAGTACTTCCACTGTTCCTTATAGAGTCAGTGATCCTGTGGTTAGAGGACAGACCGGAGGATCTTGTGGTTGACCAGGTCAAAGGCTACAGAAAAGCCAAGAAGGATAAGCACCAATGACAGTCTAGCCGATCTAGCCATCTTGAGCTTCTCAGTCACTGCTACGAAGGCAGTTTCCTGCCAGTATGCACCTGCCTACATAAACACTGCCTAGTTAGACAGCTGCCTATGTAGATACTGCTTAGTTAGAGAACTCACTATGTAGACACTGCCTAGTTCAACCGCTCACTAGGTATTGAGACAGACCTAAGGTTTTTGTACCTTAGGTGATGTAATTCAGTGTGGTCTACACTGCTAGAGGTGTGTGTGGTGTGGATGGGGCTTCAAAATGAACACGCTGCTTCATATCGATCAGCGACTGACCTACGTACTGTTGTGTCCTTGTCCTGCACTCTTGTCCCCTGAGGATCTTCATTTTTTATGTCCAGCTCTCTTTGTCGTTTGGGAACATGTCTCTCTGCTTTTTCTATTTCATCCCTCCTTTCTCCTTTCTGATAAACTGAGCTGCACAATTTGTCCAAATGTTTGTGGACACCACTCTAATTTTAAGAGAAGTACGGCCAGTAGAACAGGACTAAACACAAGCCTCTTTTTAATGAGCAGATCCCCCAAATACTTTTGTCCATATAGTGTATAAGCTGTTGTGTCCTTGTCCTTTACCCTTGAAGATCTTCATTTGTTTATGTCCAGCTCACCCCCATCTCTCTTTCATTCTCTCTCTCTCTCTCTCTCTCTCTCTGTATCTCCCTCTCTCTCTTTCTTTCTCCCTCTCTGTCTCTCTCTCTCTCTCTCTCGCTGTCTCCCTCTCTTTCTCTGTCTCTCTCTCTTTCTCCCTCTCTCTCTCTCTCACTCTGTATCTCCCTCTCTCACTTTCTCTCTCTCTCTCTCTGTCTCTCTCTCTCTTTCACTCTCTCCCTCTATGTCTC
>BRDA01010627.1:25033-27533 GCA_036984385.1 Crenuchus spilurus
AGGGTGGGGGCAGCTGAGCTAGAGATTCTTCTTCATAAGTGTGTGTGTGTGTGTGTGTGTGTGTGTGTGTGTGTGTGGCCATCACGGTCAGCAGAATGACCTTGGCTCAGGAAGAGAAGGATACAGCCCGAGGGCTGCTCGCTGCATGCTGAGAGACATTGATATCTGGCACACACACACACACACACACACACACACACACACACACATGTAGAAACAGATGAAATGTTTTTTTCTTCAGCATGGAGGCTCAGATACATCAGCCTCTCTCTCTATACATGACTTTCCCGTTCTCTGCTTTATTTATTTACCCGTCTTCACTCTTCCTCCCTCACTCTCTCTATCTCTGTATCTCTCTATCGCACTATTCTCGCTCTCCATTTCCATTTTGCTTTTCTCATTTTCTCTTCATTTTCACCCTCGTTCACTCTCAATCAGAGGGAGGGAGAGAGAGAGAACATATCCTCCGGCTATAGACTCTGCTACATTCTGGAGTGTGAGGCAGGTGGCTTTGGACGACAGTTACATATTAAGCGTTTTTAAGTCTTTGTTAACTTTTATATCAGGGCTCGTACAATCTATCCAAGGTCAAGTTTAAGCTCTTTCATCAGCGTACAGTCGTGGAAAACGATATCCTTATATAAATGCATTACATTATACGAGGGTGAGTCAAAGATGATGTCTGCAGCATTGACTTGAATCCATTTTCAGAGACAAATATGTTGTTTTTCCATATAATCTCCTAATTTTCAACACCTTTTCCCATCTATCCACAAGCTTTGTTCACTAAAACATGTCTTTGAGACTGTCTTCAGACATTTCCGTCCTCTTATGGCTTCTTTCAGGAAGCTGTCAGCAGCCGATGTTTGAGCTTTTTCTTGGTTGATGGAGGATGTTTCTGTTGTTTACGCTCAGACTCGTAGTGATGAATCCATGTCTCATCACCAGTAATCATTCTTTTTAAACGTTCACCTTCCTTACGGTATCATCCACATTTTGTTTACAGATGTCCGACCAATCGATGCACACTTCTCTCATGCAGTTAACTGTGGTGGCCACTTTTGTCAGTCATAAATGAACTGACGTAACACTTTCAAGCCTTCACATCATCATTTTTAACTCACACTAGAATATTTATTCAAATACGTTCATAAAAGGATAATTAATTAAAAGGCACAATATTATACTAATGATAATAACAGCAGAAGGGTAAGAAAACATACGTCTTACATGTAGAAATGTGTCACCTGTCTGTAAACAGACTTTGCTTGTCTCAAGCGAGGTTCAGAGTAGTTTTTAGCAGGGATGAGCAAGTACACCACTATCTGTATCTGTTCAACCATCTAAATTACCTGTATCTGTACTCGGAGTGGGCGGGGCCTAAACCCGAAACTTTTCGGTTCAGTTTAGCTGGAAGTGGGTGGGGCTTAAACCATACATCATTTTAAGTCTGAAATTGATATGCATTGATCAGAAGTTGCTATATGTATTGTGAAAACTATTTACAGAACAGCCTCAAAATTGAGATTAAAATCAATGTTTTTGATCACAAAAGTAAGAGAACTATTTACAGAACCAGTTTTTTAAATATAAACTCAGAACATGAATACAACTCATGCAGTAGGAAATTGTGGACTACTAAGTATGCATGAACAATAGTTGTCATACACACAACTTCCTTTTTTTATTTTATGATCAAACAGATTTTTTTTCTTTCAATAATAATATTTAATAATATGGGGCGGGGCCCTGAGCATTGCTTGTGCATAGGGCCTAGAATTTGGTGCTACGCCCCTGTGTGTGTGACTGAGTGACTGTGTGAGAAGGAGTGAGAGAGGTTGTTCTACTGACCAAATAGTAGGGAGGGGCGGGCGCTCTGTGTGACTGGCTAATCACAGATTGTGAAGAGTCAGTTACCCAATGAGGATTTTCCTTCAGCCCTAGCACAGAAATTGACGAGTTCTACTGGAATCATGCTCATACTCATTCGTCTGAAACGAGTATCCGGCTCAACCCTAGTGTTTAGGCATTTTAGGCTCTCTGACTTACTTTATTTCTCCATCTTAATACGCAAACTATTCAGTCAATCAGCTGTGAAAGAAATATAGTTACATTTGTAAACATTTTCAAGCACTTGATCACAAAATGTACCTGCTTTCCAAACCTGGAAAATACAACGTTAAAATAAGCCTGGTTCACACTACCAGATACGTTGTTGAAGCCAATTTGCTCCAGTCGTAAATCATAAGTGGTCTCCCGATTTTAAGGTGATCATAACTGATGGTTTTACCAAACCCTGTAGTGTTGGGTACCTATAACCCAGTCTTTTCCTCTCCGATCTTCTCCCAGTGCAGTCAGGGCTGCACCCCTTTGAGAAGTATCAATATTACTTATCTTGACAGTGCATGCAGCTCAGCATGTAGCCCCTCCCCTTCCTCCTGTCCTGTGCACAAGCAGGAATGGCTCCTGAAGTAGTGCTTTGTTGTTCTTCCTGCAACTG
>BRDA01010627.1:32533-46782 GCA_036984385.1 Crenuchus spilurus
ACAGCCTTATTAAGGGAGTGATTATATATTTATATATATATATATATATATATATATATATATATATATAGTGAGTGGTTATATTTTCTTATTTTTATGTAAATCATTTTGTGGGATGCTCTGGAAAAGTGCTATATAAATAAAGATAACATACTATTATCACAGCTACAGGTCAAACACTGAGGAGACATGTAAAATTCCTTGGAATTGAGCTTAAGGCTGCTTTCACATCCATAAAGAAAGTCTTGGCATTGTCAACAGCAAAGTGTACCATGTTAGTTCAATACTAACCTCCATTGCTGTTTGGGAAACACCCCAGGTTCTTCAGGAGAAGCCGGACGCTGGCCTAGGCACCATTCCTGGCTTCATCTTGACTATGTCCCCCATCACTGATCCTTGCTGAGTCTATAGTCCTCACCTTGACCTAGTTTAAATTCAGGTCCACAACCTGGTCCAGATCCTGTCCAGGCATCTGTAGTTACTCGCACTCCTATGCCTGTGGGAAGACCCCCATCTTCTCTGATTCCAGGTCCATCCCAGTTGAACTGGGCTTCACCTACTCATGATGACCTGAGGCTTATTTATTTTTTATTTCACTGTTTACAAAGTCTCACCATTTCGATTTGCATTTATGAGCTTTGTCCTTCTTATGCTTTGTTTTTGGACCCCCAATTTCAGGTTTTAGATTATGGATCTGCTCGTACTCTACCTGATGACAATGAGTTTTGGATTGCTATAAATAAAACTGCATTATCTGTAGCCATTTGCTTTTGCTTCCTAAAGTGGCTGCTCATGAAGTTCATCAACCTAAACTCACACCAGAACTACAATTAATGAGTAGAACCACAGTAGAACTTCACAGAACATCCAACCTCTCTCAGCATAGACATGGTTAAAACTCTGCTCTTCCATTTTTGGATCCTTTCAGGTCTAAAATAAAATGATAAAGCTCCAGAGTCAGAGCTGACCAATCAGAAAGCAGAACTGAACCAACACAACAGAATGAAATGAAACACAAATGAAGAATTAGGGATTAAATGTTAATGACAGCAGGGCTAATGATAGTCTACAGTGATTAATATCATCAATTTTAACGAGGTGAGGATATGCTCATACATCATCTCCCCATAAGCAGGCCTGTTCTGGGGTTCTTGATGAATTCAGACTTGGAACCGGAGCACGGTGGCTGTACCATATTGCATATCTAAATCAGTAATTCCTCTCTCATGCAGAGCAGATGACTCAGAGACATTTGAATAGATCAAAAGGGCTTACGGCTGCACGTAAAGCCTGCCAACGTTAAAGACACCCTTTCAGATCTCTCTGAGAACCGAAGGCTTCTTCTCCAACACCTTCACCTCGCCAGGACTTGGCTGAGAAGAAAGGAGAAAACGAGCTGACGTCAGGCGCTTTAAAAGAGCTTTAATTGAGATATGATATTGTTTTCTGCACAGCAGGTCTGAATGACATTTTGATTGTTGACATCTCTAGGGTGAGCAGCAAAGCTAAAAGGTTTTATATCTGATGCTTCATTTTGAATTTCCTTTGTACAGTGTAGACAGCAAGTAATGGCACCAAATCCATGGTGCCAATTAGATAACAGCCCTAAGTCTGAACTGAGATAATGAACCCGATCAAAGCCCTCACCTCCTGACAGACCTTCGATACACAACGGCATTTGACATTCAATGATTCAATGAGCAAATACAGATCCTTACGTAGGGTCTACACCTTGCCATGCAATGCCAATGGTGTCATAAGAGCTCATATTTAAAAGCTGCCAAATTAATCATAAGTTCAAATATTTTCCAAAGAGTTCATGTATATATAGAGGGAGTTGGCTCAACTTCCATGTGTATAGATAAATCCATCTGATTTGGATTTCCAGATATGGAAGAAGCCAAAATTTCCACTTTCAGTGCAGGACCATAGGAAGCCTGTATTTTTGTATTTTCCATGTTTTTTCCTCACAGCATTAGAGCAGACATTGGGTGACATATATGAGGAGGCATATCTTAAATTGTTTATTTGCTTTTTTGTCTGTAAGTGACATCACACTCATGAAAATCTGCCTTCAGAATTCAAAATCTTAGCAGTTTTCACCTTAATTGCAGGTTCAATTGAAATATTTAAGAAGGAAAGGTGCTCATTTGGACCCCAAAGCAGAACTAAAGCATTTTCCCAGGTTGAGTGAGCCGTGCCTCATCAAAGCTTGACGCTACATTGTAGCTAACTGGCTTCCTGAGATCATCACCCACAACCTACCACCTCAAAATGGATGTGAAATCAAATAGCAACCGAGAACCCTGAAAACAGGTGTGCAAAACATAAACATGAACTTAAACAGAGCGTAAACCCATAAGAGTGATGTTAAATGTTCATTTATCCATTTCATTAGTCTTGTGTGTTTATTTCTCATTGTGTTCTGTATGTAAAACTATAGTTATTCTATATAAAATTTAGTTTTGTTATATATATGTTATATATTGCTATTATTTCAAAGTTGAATGTTATATATACTGTATATATATAAAATCCTATAATTATGTTTGCAGTGGTTTTTGTTGGTTTGGTATATTTGATGATCTCTGTAACAGTACATGGCAGAGCAGACTGACAGCACACATATTTACAGCAGGTTTTTCTTTATGTTTATCTTCAAACAGGAACTTCATCCGGTTTCTCAATGGGACAAAAAAGAGCACCCATATGACGAGCCCACTCTTACAACATCTGTGTAATAATTTATCTGTTATTATCTAGTGAACCAGGCTGTGCGACATGTTTCTAAAGCTGTCTGCAGCTAAATCAGTTTTATATGGCAAGTAATTTAAGTATCTTGCTGTCACCACCCATCACTGTTTAACTAATGTTTTGACTATTACTAGTGTAGTGCTACTTGTGTGTGTGTGTGTGTGTGTGTGTGTGTGAGTATTCACCCAGCGATGGATTGGCGCCCTGTCCTGGGCTTAGTTGAATAATGTAATGCCCTGGCCTGTGCCCAGTGAAGGGGTAGGGGACTAACCGTGACCCTGATAAGGATTAAGCGGGTGTGATAATGGATGGATGGATGGATGGTTGGATGGATGGATGGTGATGTGCATTTAATCCAGTATGAATTTGCAGTGTGGGCAGTTTTTATACTTATGACAGTAATAACTGTAAAGTGATTTTTTTTATCCAGTATGAATCTGCATTCATGTAGTTTTTACATTCTGGCAGTAGATTTGACAGTAAGAACTGTGAATTTAGTTTAGTCCAGTATGAATCTTCAGTGTGGAGTGTTTACAGTGTGAATACACTGTAATTAGATTCCAGTATGAATACTATGAATATTATTACTATTACATTATTTGAATAAGGGGTACCACTCTTCTCACATCTCCACTCTGAGGAGTATGATGGGGAGGTAATGATGGGGGCGGTCCTTGGTGTAGCCCCGCCCAGCACGTGGCTGCAGAGAGGGAAGGGAGGGGCCTGTTATTAAAGGTGCGCGAGCCACAGCGCTGTCAGCAGAGTGCAGAGAGAAGCTCAGAGAGAGAGAGAGAGAGAGAGAGAGAGTAAAGCTGGATAAAGGCTGGGTGGGCACAGGGACACTGTACACAGACGGAGCTCCAGGAGAGGCAGACTGGAGCTCGGAGGAGATCACAGCGCACCTGCTGCTGCTGTCCGTGTGAGTAAAGCAGAGTCCTGCTCTTAACGTGTCTCTGTGTTTACTGTCATCATTACCTGTTACCGCCTCACTGCTGGGACTGTACTGTACTGCTCTGCTTCGTGGTACTTAACTCCTGCTGTGCATGTTTGAGCGCTTTCTGAGCTTTAAACGAGCTCTTTTGTGTTACACTTCACACCACACACTGTAATGTAAATGCTGTACACTGACCTGGTATATAGTCATAAACATGTAACTATCCAGGCTTAAGCCTCTTCTTCATTGACCAGGGTGGTGGATCATTCTCAGCACTGACACTGATGTGGTGGTGGTGTGTCAGTATACCAGTGGACTCCACCTTGTAGATGTAGTGAGGGTTGTTACGAGTTAATAAATATCGATTGTGAACATATTGGACAAAAACACAATAAAGAAAATGTGGAGAATTCAGAAAAAAAAACCAAAAAAAGTTAATAAAATGTGCAATTTCTGCTCATTTTTGCGTACGGCCACTGTTTTTAGATGTGCACTGTTCCCTAAAGTCAAAATGTAAACATGCCCTTAAAACGTTCATATGGTGCTTAAGGTCCAGTAGTTTACATTTATTTATTTATTTTCTCAGTAAAATATACAAAAGTTTCACTTATTTTCACTTATAAATTAAATAAAATGTGCAGAAAATATTTGACTTTTTTTTTTGCCAGAAAAACAATTTAAACATAAAGAGTCTAATAGTTGTAGTTTAACTGTCAGAGAAAAGGAGCAGATGAGTATTTTTAACAGTAAAATAAACGTAAACACTTCCAATACAATCTGATGCTGTTCTGTTCTGTAAATAAACTCACTGATGACACCTGAGAAAACCGCCCCAGTGACGGCCCAGTCCTCTGCAGGTGTGCACACAGTAACAGCCTTAAATGGCTCTTATAAAGGTCTTAATTTAATTATTTACGTGAGTTGGGGTGGAGAGGCTATCAGGATTTTCTGGAATAAGTCCAGGATGGCTGTCCACTCAGTGGCCGTTGGCTTCAGTGATGGATGGGTACAGTAAATGTGAAACTACACCTACGTCAGCTTGACTGTAAAGGCTACAAACCCCAAACATCATCAACCCCCAGAGGTCCAGGCCTGTGTCCGTCCTTGTCTGTGAGCTTCTACAAACTCTTTGCTTTATCTTTATCTTTTCTCTCCAGCGTCTGCTGAGATGCATACCCCCAGGCTGGGCTGTTTAAACGTTATTAATCTTTAAATATAGAGATTAAATGCTCTGAAAGGTTGCAGAGAAAAGGTTATTAAAAATAAAGAAAAAGCTGGAGGTGTGCGAGGGTTTCCTCCTACAGTCCAGAAACGTGGAGTTCAGGTGAACTGGGCACTCTGAACTGTCCTGGCGCGAGTCTGTATGTGTGCATGGGGGCTGGACCATGATTAAGTGGATAATGGACAAATGGAAGGTCCAGAAGTTAATGTAGGCATGTCCTCAGTGGGCGTGGACAGTGCTTCCTTTACCTTTGTTAGATGTAATTTCCATAAAATCCCAAAAATCAAATGATGAAAGACGGGACTTGATGAATGACATATGACTGTGCACTTTCTCGTTTGGGATATTACCCTCTTCAAAACAGAAGTGCACAAGGAAATCATAAAGGTTTCTTTGGACCGATGCCATAAAGAACTTGTCAGCTTGACGCCAGTGAGACACTTGTTATTATCTGATCGGTGGTTGTTAAGAGAGTAAACCTGCTGTATCACTCAAGTGTTTACCCAAAACATCACTTTACCTCAAGCGTAGTCAGTGAGTCTTGACATTGGAGTCCAAAAAGTTTACAACTGTTTGTAGTAAACAGTGGACTCCAGTAGTCGCCTAAATAGTAACTGTTGTGAGGAGGAAACAATGAGGCAGTACTGGAACTGCAGTCCCTCAAGTCTTGGAATAATTAGAACCGAGCAAAAGTGAAACAGTCAGAAGCAGGAAGACAATAAACACCACACTGTGTGACTTAACAGCTTCTTTAGTAAAATACCAGCACGTCTGGACAGTTTCAGCATTAATTAAATGCTTGAATTGAACTTTTTTCTAGAGATTTGCTTCAGTACTGTAGATTAATCTGCAATACAGCCCTTTAGCCAAGAGGTTTGCGCAAAGGCTTTTGGTTTTGAGTATCTACAGCATTGCCGTTTCAGCAGCGTGCAGCTAAACACTCCATTTCTAGCCACTCATCAACTTGTATGTTTGCTGGAACTCTCTCCAGTGTATGTTTTGGCTTACTGAATTAGGGCTGAGCATTGGTATCATGGGTGTTTTCATTCTATCACTTTCTCCATTATGAAAATGCCTGTGCACCCAGGGGTGGAGCCAAGAGACGTTTCCATCCATCCCTACAATTCATCAGTGGCCAATGGAGTATCCACCAATTGCCAGGGGAATCCCTTTCCCCTGGACAGTCAATCGCTTCAGATCAGTGCTGACGTTGATTCTTTGCTGGATATGTATAACATTGCTATGTACAAGTATGTAAATACAGAGGCCAACACAGCCTTCGTAACCCTGTAGTAATTCAGAACATTTAGAAAATCTGTGCCTAGACTATGAAATACAATGAAATACAATCACTACTGTGCAAAACCGTGAAATACTGTCCAATATTAAACATCGTTACTCTGCCGTTTCACTTATTCTGTTGAAAAAAAAATGAACAAAAACTTGCGTAGCTGAATGCTGCATCGGCCATCTTGGATCTGCCTGAAGTGGCTGCCTGTAGCGTGAGCTTTTAGTCATTTTTAATTCCTAAACCACATCCACTAGTCTGTGAGACCATTGAGGTCTGGATGAGGATGGCTTGGTATTTTTTTGTAAAATGACAAAAAAGCCATCTCTCAAAACTAATCTAGACTCACTGAAACAGTAGCTACTTTACGTTTTGTGGTGAGCTCCTGAAAAGTGTGGATTGGCTCTGCTGTGATTGGTGGGTTTATCTGGAGCCCACATTTAAAACTGAAAGTGTTTGTTTTTGCCATTTTCTGCTCAATCATTTCTTTTACTGATGATTAACTATAGACACCTTTGCACAAAGCATTCAAGTGCAGGCATGGTCACCAGGCTAGCTGCAGGTTTAGGCGGATGTCTTCAGATGTCAAACAGGGAAAGAAGAAAGCAGAAGAACCCGTGTCGACTACAGAACTGTCAGAATGAGCTGAAGCAGTGGAGGGCTTGATGGTGATTTCACACCTTGCATATACAGCACAGTGAGTTCTGGAACAACTACTTCACTTCTTGCACTGCATGAGCAGAGGCTGAGCGGCAGAAACTCTTTTTGCATAATTTACATAAAGCTTCGGGCAGTGGAGAACATGGGCCACATCTGTAACATGGCTTTCCATTAGGCTTGTGGACGTGAGCGGTTCTGGTTCTCGTGCACAAGCAGAGCTACAACAGGTTCAGCAACAGATTTAATCAGTACAGCATTAGGAGTCACCTTTTCCAGAGTACGGTCCAAGGTACCCTCTCTCTGATATGGGCACTTCAGGTATTCTGAGCAAAACGCTCACGAAGCACGGATCACAATGGATCCCTAAGGGGGGGCAGCAGATGGCTGACTTGGCTGGTTAGCTCCCTCATCTACCTGAGAGAGCCTAGGTCCATCTTCAGTGGCTACTGCCTGCACCCGAAGGGGGTGTGGCCTAGCCCTTATTACAGGTGAGCACACCTGCTGTTTCCCGTAAAAAAATGTTTATTTCTACTCATTCTCTTAATCTTAATCATTCATTACTTGCCTCAAATGCTCTAAAAAATCCATCATCCACTGGGTGGGTTTATTCTCAAAACCAGCTGCTTTGCCTTTTATGGTGAGCTCATGAAAAATGCAGCTCTGCTCTGATTGATGGGTTTATAATCAGGCTTCACACTGGGTGCCAGAAAACTGGGAATTGAGTGAGCAATCTGAGAAATGCATGGTATGCAAGAGAAGTTTGTGTGGTCTTCATATTCCTTTATTGCTTCATAATTTCATAATGTGTTGAGCGTACAGGTTGAACAGGTTGACGGAATGCCACCTTTGTCAAGGGCGTCTAGTACCAAACATTCAAAAGTGCCTTCAATGAACGATAAGTATGTATGTTTTGTTTTTAGAGCACATTAAAAGCCCATTAACTGTGCTTCACAGGAGATAAACTAAAAGACAGACTTAGCAAAACAGGAGAGGAGCACAAACGCCAAAACAAGCAGAAGAAGAAGCAAAATGAAAACAACAGAATGATCAAATCAACAGGAGAAGAGAGCAGACAAACAAAATATATCAGAAGCTTAACAGAGGCCCAGAGACGATAGGACAATTCAAATCTAGAAAATGAATTCAGCATACGATGGATGACGGTTTATGTAAGAAAAAAAAAAACACAGACCTTGAAATGCTAAAGAGTGAAAGTCGAAAAGGCTGAGATGGAGGATGCTGTTCTACAGTCTCAGTGCAGCTTCTGCAAAAGGCACAATAACATTTGACCTTTGAGAAGAACAAACCATGCATGCAGAGCCTTTCAAAGAATCCCAAAATACTCGATAAAGTATTATGATTCATGAGCCCACAGAACGGGTCTGACTGCATGGTTCTTGCTGTGATTTAAGCTTTATTGGGATTGAGTTAGTGTATCAAGGGGACGTCTGTTTTAAACAGTAACAGTGTTTGACCTCCTGTATCTGGTTGCTATTAAAGTAATTACAGGAGTGAGTTTCTGGGGGACTTGTTGGGCTTTACTATCGACAAGTGGTCATATGATCACAGTTCATTTGTTCCTGTAGCTGTGATTATAATCACTACCTTAAAGAAACCTAAATGAGCCGGTATCTCAGCTTTCTTATGGATTTTAGTTTATTTAACGTAAGTTAAACTTTGTTTATTGAAAGAAAGAGGGTCTTCTTTATAGCTTAATGAAAATCTGGCAACAGATCTTAATGAAGGTTTTGCATACTAGCCAGATGTGGCGTAGGGCACAGTATGACTTATTGCAAGTTTTAAAAAAAAAAATAACAAAAACTTGTGTAGCAGAATGCTGCATCAGCCATCTTGGAACAGGAAGTGCTGCTCTCCTCTGCTGTCTGCCTGTAGCTCTGAGGTTTTAGTGATTTTTAAAAGCTAAACCATGTCTGCTAGTCTGCCAGACCTTCGTTGAAGTCTGGATGTGTTTTGAGAGATGGTTTAGTCTGTAAAATATCTCTGAAAGCTCATCTAGGCATCAGAGCCTGTTCAGTGGAGATAAAGGAGTCCTGCTCCATGGCAGCAGATGTTATACATCTGGACACGTTCAATAAGAACATCTCTGTAGATAACGTTTGAACGGGAGGCTCCTGAGTGGAAGATCTTCCATCCAGACCAAGTACATTATTAAGTGACTCTTCCAAAGCACTTAAATTCCTTGGTTTGTGATTGGTGAAGGTTTTTGGTTGTTTTGTGTATTAAAAGACTAAAGACGACTAGTAGCAGCAGCCCAAAATCTTTATTTTCCAACGTGAGACAACATCTGTCTGGAAAACCAGAGAATTGTTGGGACTAAAATGATCAGACAAGCCCTGAAAAAGCTTAAAATAGTAGTAAAAGTATTTATTCTGTATATAAAAAGTAAGGGCTGATGGTTTGTGTCCAGTGAGGGAGGGATTTGTGAAAGCTGTGCTGACTCTTTGAGGATAATGAAGCTTTTACCACAGAAGTGATAACATCTGAGGCTAAAGCCAAAATCAACTAAACAACAGCACACAGTTCAGTAATGAATACACAACCAATGACATTAAATACTGGACATCAGGAGTGACCTTTAGGCTAATTAACTCTGATATACAAACCTACAGGAAGGCAGATCTCCAGGAGGAGGTTGGGTGACCACTGCAGTAGGGTTTTGATGGTTGTCAATCAGGTGGCTCTTTGTTATTTTTTCCATTTTCATTCGTCAGCCAGATCTTTGACTGTGATAGTCGGGCTTTATTTGCAACAACAAACACACTCAGCTAGCATTGGCTAGCAATGGAAAATTTGAATTTAATTCTTTTGATTTCCTGAATTTGATTCTTCTGAACTGTGTAATTGAATCATAATGAATCAGTTCAAAAGAAGAAAGTCTCCTGCTGTGTTTACCTCGATACATCACCAAAATGTATCTCGATGTCATGCTCCCCATTCCTCCTGATTCTCTAATCTCATCACACTCCATCTTGGAATTACATTTCCCAGAATCCCTGGCACTCCTCTGAGCTCATGTGTCTCTCCTCTCCCAGCTGTCTCTCATTGAGACGCTGATTTGCAGGACTACATAAGCCAACCCTGGATTTGTTTGTAACATAATCAACAATCCAACTGGACCAAGGCCTCATGATAGCTAGCAATGAAAAGTTCAGCTCAGTTTTCAGAACTTGATTTTTTTGAACTATTTAAAAGAATCAGAATGAATCAACAGAATCAGTTTGGGTTGGTTTTGAATAAGAAACCCGCTCCTACTATGTGTTTACCTTGATACATCACCAAAATGTATCTCAACCTGTTAAAATCACATCCAGTTCTTAATTTGGACTTCAGATTCATTTCAATGGTCGCCTAAATAGCCTAGCCACTTCCATCAAAAAGTTCTAACCAACACTTCTCTCAAAGCTTCAGTAAGGTTTCACACATACATTTTGAGTGACTGGAAAGAAGTTTGTGGGCTATTTAGGTGACTTTTCAGTTCCAGTTCTCACATGATTCATTGACGAGAATTTGAAATGTTCATAAATATTGTAGGTCAGTGACAGAGCAGGGAAAGTCAGTGTTGTACTAGTGTGTGATTTGTTGCAGAGTTGGAGGGTTTTGTCATTGAGATTCATCAGCAACAACAAAATCTGGGCTAAATGTGTAGTGTACACCTGGCTCAACCAGGTTGAATTGGCACAGTTCATTTATCATCAGGTTGAACTGGTATTACTGTTTAGAAATAGAATTAAAGTTCTGCCATAAAAACCCATGAACAGGAGTAAGAGAATAATATTTAATCCACATTAGGCTGTCCGATACAAAGTAATGATGAATCGTAAAATTCAGATTTATAGGACGTGAGGGAATCCTGATCCTAGCCCCCTTTGAGCAAGCCAGAGTGGTGAGGAAAAACTCCCTATGAGTATGAGGAAGACACTTTGAGAGGATCCAAGGCTCAATAAGAAGAACCCATCCTCCACGAACTGACCTGGATTCAAGGATATTAACAGATTAAATTGAGAATTAGAGTCGTTGGCGTAGGCCCCGTCCCCAGCCCAGGTCTTGCAGTATTCAGATTCTGGGCTGATTGAAGACCAGCCGAACAGCTGCATTCTGGATCATGCGCAGGGCCCTGATGGCTCGAATAGGAAGAACAGACAGGAGCAAGTTGCAGTAGTCAAGAATTGAGATGACGAGATACTGGACAAGCACCTGGGCAGCATCCTGGGTTAAAAAGGTCGAATCCATCAAATGTTGAAGAGGAGAAACCTGCACGACTGAGTCAAGTTTGTGATGTAATTAGAAAACAATAACTAATCATCCAGGATCACGACAAGGCTTCTTACTTCTTAAGAGGGAACAATGATGGAGTTCTCAAACAGGACAGGAAGTTCAAGATGCAAACCAGTGCTTCAGTTAATGAGTAGAAACTCTGTCTTGCTAGGGTTGAGCTTCAGGTGGTGGGTTTTCCTCCATGAAGAGATGTCAGCCAATTATGCAGAGATGCAACTGGATGCCTGACTGTCAGAAGAAGGGAAGGAAAACATCAGTTGAGTATCATCAGCATAAGAGTGGTATGAAAATCCGCGAGAAGAAATTATTTAAGTGTACAGTGAGAAAAGAAGAGGGCCCAGTACTGAGCCTTGTGGGACACCGGTGGACAGCCTGCATGGTGTGGATGTCTTGAAACTTCTCAGTCACGGCTATCAGGGCAGTTTCAGTGGAGTGTGCGGGTTTGAAACCAGACTGGATAGAATCCTGGAGCTGGTTCTGGGAGAGAAACAGACAGCTGGCTATAGACGGCATGTTCAAGAATTTTTGAAAGAAAAGACAAGAGTGATACTGGTCTGTAGCCGCTGACCTCAGATCTATTCAGCGTAGGCTTCTGCAGGAAGGGAACCACCCTAGCAGTCTTGAATGCAGATGGAACATAACCTGATGACAGAGAGCTGTTTATAGAAGAGATAAAAAGTCGTAGGTCATGGCCGATTGACAAGAGCTGTGTGGATGTTATGGGCTTGGTAAGAACTGATGCGTGGCAAAGCATTACGTTTGTATTGCAGAACATTCACTACAGCTTCCATATCTTCAAAGGCAATGTTGAACCAACCAAATGTGTTTCTAAAACCCTGGAAGTTGGTTGCCTTTGTTTGTTCAGTTGCATCTGCTTCATTTTAGTCTTTGGATGCTTTGATCTGGACTATCTGAGGTACATTTGCTTGACATTAACACACCTCCTCTGGTAAAAGCAGCCCACATTACCACAATCCACTAATGCTACCCCACATTACTATCGTGTACACTCAGATCATTACGGCTCATTACTACACCACAGAACACATAGAGTTTAAATTCTGTACTGACAGGTTTAAGTCTAATGACTTTCTGCTTTGAGTGACAAAAATGTGGTAAAAATGTAGACACAGAAGTGAGAGTTTGATCTTTACACTGAATTTGTGTGCGCTCTGAGTCACACACAGCTGATGTAAAGCAGCCCCGGCTGTAGACGCTGGAGGTGGTAATTGGAGGTCTTTGAAGGGTTAAACGTTGTGAAGTGCTGTGACGTTTTCAGAATGTTGATATTGTGTTACTGCTAATGGAGTTAAAATGACAGATGACCACAACAGCTGCATAGACACGGCAAAAGACAGCAGTCCTTATACTGTGTGTGTGTGTGTGTGTGCACTTTGTAGATCTACAATTACAGTCCATCTTTTTCTCTCTATACTCTGTTCATACTGTTCTTCAATGGTCATGACTCTCACAGAGCAGGTCTCAGCACTGCAGTAACACTGAAGTGGTGGTGGTGTGTTAGTGGTTAACAACCAACCATATCAGTGTATGTGATTGTTGTCTTTGTTGGTCGACCACTCCTGGAGAGGGTAATAATATTTTTGAATTTTTGAATAAAATTTTTAATTTTGCACACACACATACACACACACACACTTTGGAAACTGTAACATGTGGTCATATCATGGTGTTTGGATACTGATTGTTCCTGATCTTACACAACATGGTGACGTGACCTCATGGTAGTGAAACTGTACCTCCATCACTGTATAAATATGTGAATGTTGACACTGTGGAGATATTTCTGGAATCTTTACGTCCTTGGGCCGGTCTGAGACTGACTTAATCTGGATGTTCTTGGGACACATAAGAGGGACCTTCATTTGAGAGGGACCTTCATAGCTTGCATTTTTGTTGACAGAACGTAACCAAGGACATTCGTCATCCAAAGCTCCATGGAAATAGTTTTGCTACAAACTGATGAATCAGTTTACTGAACAATTCACCTCCACCTGATCCATCTATTAGCTTCAGAAGTGTATGATTAACTGAATGAGGTGAGTTGGATTTTGGTTTGGCAGATCTCCAGGATGAGGTTTGGTGACCACTGCAGTAGGGTTTTGATGGTTGTCATTCAGGTGGCTCTTTGTTATTTTTTTCCATTTTCTTTTGTCAGCCAGACATTTGAGTGTGATAGTCGGACTTTATTTGTAACATAATCAACAAACCCCTCAGCTAGCAATGGAAAACTGAATTTAATTCTTTTGATTTCCTGATTTTGATTCTTCTGAACTGTGTAATTGAATCATAATGAATCAGGTCAAAAGAAGAAACGCTCCTGCTGTGTTTACCTCGATACATCAGCAAAATGTATCTCGATGTCACGCTCCCCACTCCTCCTGATTCTCTAATCTCATCACACTCCATCTTGTAATTACATTTCCCAGAATCCCTGGCGCTCCTCTGAGCTCATGTGTCTCTCCTCTCCCAGCTGTCTCTCATTGAGACGCTGATTTGCAGGACTACATAAGCCAAGCCTGGACTGTCATTGCTTGGTATTGTCATGCTCTGCACACATTAATGGCTTTAACTTCTAGTCTCGTCTCAGCTTTGTTTGTTAGCTTTAGCCTGTTTGGCATTCGTAGCTTGTTTAGCATCCTAGCCTGTGTGGCATTCGTAGCTAGTTTAGCATCCTAGCCTGTGTGGCATTCGTATCTTGTTTAGCATCCTAGCCTGTGTGGCATTCATAGCTTGTTTAGCATCCTAGCCTGTGTGGCATTCGTAGCTAGTTTAGCATCCTAGCCTGTGTGGCATTTGTAGCTTGTTTAGCATCCTAGCCTGTGTGGCATTCATAGCTGTTTAGGTGACTATTGAGTTCTAGTGTTTGTTAGCAATGTTAGCCTCATAGATTTAGTTTGAAACTTAAGAAACATTATTAGTTGTGGTGATTTATGACTTTTTATAAGTGAAAAATGGTGATAAATAGTCATTTTGTCATAGATTTGAACCTGAAATAAGCTGAAAAATGTGTAAATATAGAAACATGTAAATATGAATTTATGGCTGATTTTTTTGTTTTGAGTCCTGCAGAGCCT
>BRDA01010628.1:0-15000 GCA_036984385.1 Crenuchus spilurus
ACATACAGACAGCCTTATATACTACTGCCACACACAGAACTACACCCACACAGCCTCATATACTACTGCCACACACAAAACCACACACACACACACACACACACACACACACACACACAAAGCCTCATATATTCTAGTGCCACACACATAACCAGACACACACAGCCTCATATACTACTGCCACACAGAAGCATACACTAAAAGCCTCACATACTACTGCTACACACAGAACCACACACACAGCCTCAAATAATACTGTCACACACAGAGAATCACACACAAGGCTTCATATACTACTGCCACACACAGAACCACACACACTGCCTCATATACAACTGCCACACACAGCTTTACATGCTACTGCCACACACATAGAACCACATACAGTCTCATATGCTACCGCCACACACAGAACCACACACAAAGCCTTATATATCACTGCCACATGCCTAGAACCACACATACACACACAAAGCCTCATATACTATTATCACACACTAAGAAACACAGACTCACACATGTTATTCAACAATGACGCCATTGTAGGTGTGTGTTTGGGTGGAGGCAAAGGTCAACAGAAGGTAAATAAGACCTTCAGCTGACATGGCTCTCTTTCTCTCACACACACACACACACACACACACACACAGGCACAAGCATAAGAATTGGCATTTGAACAAGAGAGAGGGAGGGAGGGGGAGGGGAAAGAGAGACTGACAGACAGAGAAAGTGAAACAGTGGCAAAGAGCAAGAAAGAGAGAGGTAGAGACAGTGACAGACAGAGAATGAGACAGAGGCAGACAGTGAGATTGTGGTAGAGAAAAAGAGAGAGATATTATGGATTATCAAATGAGACAGACAGCAGAAGAGTAGAAATCAGAATGGTAAATTATAGGCAGACAGAGAGAAAGAGAAAGAAAGAGGGGCGGTCTCTTTTTCTTTACCTTACCTGTGTGTGTGAGAGGCAGAGAGTTAAAGAGAGACAAAAACACAGTGAATGAATAGATAGATAGATAGATAGATAGATAGATAGATAGATAGATAGATAGATAGATAGATAGATAGATAGATAGATAGATAGATAGATAGAGGAAGGGAGAAAGAAAGAGAGAGAGAGAGAGAGAGAGAGAGAAGCAACAGCAGACACTCACTCCCAGTTTGTGCTCCAGTCATCCTGCTCTTCATCCAGAGAAACACACATAACCCGGTACAGATACTGCAGTGTGTAGGATGTGTGAGTGAAAGATTTACTGAGTGGATTTGACTATGACCCACAATTCTATTCTGAAGAAGCTTTCATCCTTCAAACTCTCTCTCTCTCTCTCTCTCTCTAAACATTGGTTGCGATAAGTTATCTGGCAAAATGATTACACTTCTCCACCCTGTAATTTTCCTAAATTGCTATGTTTTGTCTAAGGGCCAGAAAGCGTCCATCTTCTTTCTAGTCAACACACAAATAGACGATACAGTACAGACTCCTGCCTCTGGAAGACAAGGAGATGAGTGAGCAATGGCCAGTGGTTTGGAGATGCCATGTGATCACTGCATTATTCTGTAACAATACAATATGATTTCTCCTTAATGACATTACTCAACACTTCTCTCCCATTAGCACATGTAGTAACTTAAGAGGGGTAGGAACTGATTTATTCTGATTTATTCCAAGACCACCATGCAAGATACAGAAAATCAGTTAGCCCTCAATAACTATGTTCTCTGGGGTGATGGGGTTTCATCCACATTTGGGGTGAACTAGAGTGATCTAGAACTAATCATCTAACCTAACCTCAGTAATGATGTCATGCTGAATGCAATCAGTTCAAGTTCAAGAGGTTTTATTGTTGTTTCAGCTATATATAATACAGAACATACTGAAATGAAAACTTTCAAACAAAAGATATGAATTTCCCATTTTGAATTATGAACACAAAAACTTTTTCCAGGACATTTCATTTTTGGAGATCTGGAGATCATAGTAGGTCTGACTATTTCCTCCTGCAGATACATACATTTCTGCTGATCCTTGTGATCCTCATGGGTACAATCGTATAGATGTGTATATTTTCTGACTTGATCTCCTCATATCTGCCTTATCTTATGCAATGTAGGCTAAACAGCTGTAAATCATAACCACAGCGGTGCACCAGAAGTTATTTTATTCAGCCAGAGTGACATCATTTCATATTTTTGCACTGCAAGCAGACATAAAATGAGTCATGTCATTTGTGTTGAGTGACACTTCTTGCCTGGACTATAAAATGTCCTTAATTAATGAGAACCATTGCGTAACTGCTTACAAAGCTTGAGAAAAACCAAGATAAACAACAATGGGTTACTTATTGGGCAAAGAGGACAGGTACTGTACTGTATAGAAGAGAGGATGGATGGGGTCATGTATCACAAAATTTTGGACAACAACCTCCATCCCTCAGTAAGAGCACTGAAGATGGGTCATGGCAGGCACAGGTGTCTTTTATACAGGTAACGAGTTCAAACAGGCATAATTAATACAGGTAAGGAGTGCAGAATATGAGGATTTCTTAAAGAAAAACTTACAGGTCTATGAGAGCCAAAACTCTTAATGTTTGGTAGGGGATCAAACACTTATTTCTCTCTGCAAAATGCAAATAAATGTATATATTTTATACAATGTAATTTTCTGGATTTTCTTTTTGATATTCTATCTCTCACTGTTAAAATAAAATTAAACTTAAAATTATAGACTGTTCATGTCTTTGTCAGTGGGCAAACTTAGCAAAATCAGTAAGGGATCAAATAATTATTTCCTTCACTGAATGTGTTGTCATCCATTCTGTTCATATTTGTTACTCAAATGTTTTTACAATAAAAAACCTATAAAAATGTGATCTTCAGTCATTTAGGAATTGATTTTATTCCTCATCCTAACAGTGTGAATATACACATTAGATCACAATCTAATAAAAATGCATTTTTGTACAAAACATTATCATTTCAATTAATTCCAAATGTATAATTTTAAACTAATATGAACTCAAATTGTAATCTAATAAATAGCGTTGTAGAAAGTGAGAAATGTCTCTGAGCAATTGTTCATTTATTGTCTCTTTTGTGTAGTAAAGTGTTCAGTCTTTGCCATAGCGGATGGATTTCATCATTCTGGCTTGTTATTAACAAAGTTGACGATGTGAATAGTTACAGGCTAAGCCACTAACTACCCAGGTAGCATACAGATTTGGGCCACTTCTGGCTAAGAAATGGCACAGCTGGCCCACTGATGGCACTGGCAAACTGAATGTGAGCCAAATGTGGCCCTCATATTGAAAATACACAATTGGCACACTTGTACCATAACACATGTTGTTCATTTCTGGCAGAGATATGGCAGTGCTACCTACATATGAGCCATAAGTGGCTAGCTGCTGGCCCAGATTTAGCCCAGTTGTGTGTGCTTCACATTTGTCTGATATGTGGGCCACACCTTGCAACTGGGAGCGGAATAAATTTGCTATCTGGGTAACCTATTAGTATATATTATGTTGAAAAAAGTAAAAAAAATAAAAATGAAGAATATTAAAAACAAGTTTTCACCAAATATTGAAACATATTTCAGAAACTTAAACAATAAGATGTTATGATAACATATATTTGGCCATATCATTAATCCTTCAATAGCCAGGTGTAAGGACAAAATAATGCTTCTGATTTTAATTTTTAAGCTTAAATTTGGTCTCATTTGCAAACACCAGACACTGTGTTAAAAATGGTAAACTTCCTCTAGGACACAAATTTTCAGAAGGTGCGCCCAAACTTTTGTCTTGTACTATATACCCAGGTCACCCAAACCAGAATGTTTCACTAGGGAACAAGTCTCTTTACTCATTTCATTTTAGTCTAGTCCATCATCGGCAAACTGAAAACAGAAAAAAAGAGACAAAAAATAAGTTTCTCTTACAGATTAAATGTAATCTTAAGACTTTAATTATTTGCATACTGAAAAAAAGAACGTGATGTGTTGTACAAAGTAAATATTCATTATTGTAAATTCAGTGTCAGGATGATGAATCATGTATTAAATGACTGAAGGTCACATTTTTGTCTTTAGATTATGTCAATAGAAACACAAAGTGTGCAGTAATTGTGCGACATGAACACTCCCTTAAGTTTGCAGTCAATGGATGAATGAGAAGCTGTGAATAAATAACTAATTCAGCGTTAAGTCTGAACACAGGTGAGTTACTTTGTAGTTAAACTGCATTTGAAAACAGTGAGCATTAAGTGTGCAAGACCAGCTGTCGGAAAACAGTATACTTCTGACTTCTACAAAAGCCAAACCTATTTAGCACAAGACTTTTATTGTGCTTTAAAGACTATTATTGTGTTTAAAAATAAATGTTCATTTCATTTCATACAGATGTTTTTATTTGACACTATTATTCAGAGCATAAATATACTGCATAGGAGATTATCATTCTTAAATTGAACATTTTCCATAGCAACACATTCTTTTATCCCAGAAGATTTTGTCTAGCTATTTTCACACAAAGATGCAAATATTGTCAAACAAGATAATCAGTGTGCTATGGTAGAAGGGTGAAAAAAGTTTTGGTGTCTCTCACAAGTTTAGCACATATGTTTTACAAGGCATGGGCTGTTGGAATATGTTGAATATTGTTTATGTACTAATATCATATATTCTAGTGATTAGTAATGTTTATTGAGGCTGTTTATGGACTAACAGCTCCACTGTAATGCACTCTTCTTGTCGCTTAGCAAGTCTGCTCAAAACCGCTTCCTGGCTATATTGCTTTCAAGAACAAATAAAAGATCTCATAAAACTCCAGTATTAAAAACTCTGCATTGGCTTCCTGTTGAACAAAGGATTCAGTTTAAAAATCTCACCTTATACGTAGAGCATTACATGGTCAAGCTCCCATATATATATATATATATATATATATATATATATATATATATATATATATATATATATAGTATATATATATGATCTACTTCATCCAAATGTACCAGTATGTTCTCTTAGGTCTAGTAATTCAAATCTCCTCTCTGTTCCTCACTCCAGACTGAAGACCCGTGGGGATCGAGTTTTTGAGGTTTGGTGGCCTAAATTATGGAATTCACTACCCAACTTTAAAAAAGTTGCTGACTCTGTGGAGTCATTTAAAAAACAACTAAAGACTCATCCATATATATATATGTAATTTCTTTTTTAAAATTTTTTTTTTATCTCATTTTTATCCTTATCTCTAGTGTATTCTTGTTTATATTATATCTATTTATAACCTTATGTACCTTGTGGACTTGCTACTGGATGCCTTGAATTTCCCAAGCAGGCGTTTGGATAATGTATCAGGCAAAGTTTATTTTATGTTCATTTATGTTTTCTCTTCTATATTCGTACAATGTGTGATGTTTTATTGTTTTGTTTGTCTATTGTTGATTTTTTATGACTTATTTATTCTTAATTTCTTGTAAAGCACTTTGTGACTGCTGTGTGATAAGTGCTATATAAAATAAACATTTTACTTACTTACTTTTATTTAGTGATTAATAGTGTTTATTAAGGTTGTGTATGGGTTAATATCTCCTAGTGATTAATAGTGTTTATTGATGTTGTTTATGCACTAATATCTCCTAGTAATTAATAGTGTTTATGGACAAATATCATCTAATGATTAATAATGTTTATTGAGGTTGTTTATGGACTAATATCTCCTGTTCTAGTGATTAATAGTGTTTATTGGGGTTGTTTATAGACTAATATTTGCTAGTGATTAATAGTGTTTATGGACTAATATCACCTGTTTGTTGAGGTTGTTTATATACTAATTTCTCCTAGTGATTAATAGTGTTTATGGGCTAATATCACCTGTTTACTGAGGTTGTTTATATACTAATATCCCCTAGTGATTAATAGTGTTCATTAAGGTTGTGTATGGGCTAATATCTTCTATTTTAGTGATTAATAGTGTTTATTGAGGTTGTTTATAGACTAATATCTCTTAGTGATTAATAGTGTTTATCAAGGTTGTTCATGAACTAATATCTCCTAATCTAGTATATCCACACTCTGCCTACTGCCCATGATGCCTTGCACAAAATGTGTACAATTCCTTGTGGAGACTAAACAGCTGTACTAAAGCCTATAAGCTCACTGCAAATTGTTGGGAGAACAAAACTGAACTAAAAGCAGCGATACCATCCTATATCTGCTAGAAAAAGTTTAGTTAGTGACCCCAAACTTTTCAGTGGTAGTATATTTTTTCTAAAAACCTGGTTAATTGAATTAATTTCAACATTTTAACTCTACATATGATCTGCATAATATTGCAAGAGGTGAAAGAGGTTATTTACTTCATCCCTGGTCATTTATAAGCACATTGTTGTTAAATTACTGAAACTAAAAACAGTGAACTTATATAAGAATATATTTGTAATTACTTTTTCCTTAAGTTTTTTTTTATCTTTGCAGTGCAAAGATTTTTCCTAAAGCCATTACAATCCCTTTTGTATCAAAAATGTTAAATAAAGAAATAAAGAAATGCGAATCAGCAGGTGATCTATCAACAAAGCTTTTTATTAGAGTTAAGGTGGATGGGGTCAGTGAAAGCAAAATAGTCACACCAAATTCAGCTGTAGGCCCTTCTTTTAATGTGGTGTACAAAGGCTATTTTGCTATATTGACTCTTTTTGGAAATTACAGTGAACTAGTTTTTCTTAGAAACAACGGACACCAAAAACACTCAAGACCTACAGGCATCCTTTTTGTTACCTTTTTATTATACGTAGGTCTCAAAAAACAAAAATGTGTATAAACAATACCAGGATAACAACAATAATTACAAAGTGACCTAATCAAACAGTTTTAATGTGGAAAATTGTTTTTCTGTGTAGCAGAAAGGGATTTTTCCAAAGCTTTTGTGTGACGTCATCCAGGGACCAGTCAGGAACAAGCCGAAACTGATTGAACGGAGAACGGCAGACAGGAAAGAGGCTTTTTTTTCTGAACGGGTAGTTTGTTAATTAAATCTCAGAGTGAGATGACGTGGAACACATTAAAAAAGTGATGCAAAGGATATATACACAGTTATATAGGAATATTATGACCACCTACCTAATTGTGGCAATAACCATCCTTGACTCAGAGAAATCACTCAGTGGTGATCCCCGACATTTTCCTCGTTGCTCCTGTGTTCATGATAGAGGTTAACTGGACCACTGTGGCAATTGCTCTGTAACACTTGCCAGAGTTGTTGTTCCCTTCTGGCATCAATGACCCATGAAACACCACTGCCATGTTGTTGGGAGGCACTCAATGTACAACAAGTCCATTCTCAGTACACCTTCACTACAAGCAGTTTACAGCTTACAGTTCATAGTAACGGTTTCCACGATGCTACCAGCCTTTGCCTGGTACCCTATTATCATGCCATTTTAGACTGTTATGTTTAGACTGTTTACATGTAGCAAACCCTGTCACATGGCATCTATTACTTCCTGGGCTGAGTTCATTCCAAATCAGAGGTGATCATAATATTCTGATATGACTGTTTTTATTTCTAATGAAATGAATTGACATGATATTAATGTGTACATAATTTCCACTTGAATAAAACATCAACAAATATATTACCAAAAATAAGTATAGTGATAGGCATAACTGTTGATGTTATTTTATTCATGTTGAAATAATGTGCACATTTAAATTAAGCAATTTCACAGCATCACTTTTTTCAGGGTACACAATCCTACCTACCCCCCACCTACACCTAGACCAAGATCCATGTGTTTTATTTTACAGGTGAGTAAGAACAAAAACGCGCAAGTCAGACTAGCCTGAGATTATCATGACACAACGATGCGATGCAATTCCTCTCGAGGCTCTCAACTCTGCCACAGAGGCACTCGAGAGGGGAGTGAGAGGGATGTCACACTGACCGACACACTGCTGCTTTTGTCTGAGCCATTTTAGTGCTATACCAGTTGGGGGACTGTAAGAAGAAAGGTTAGGAAGGGACACAGTATGTTACAAATGGAGGCTCTTTTCTCTCACACTCTCTTTTCTAACAGCAGGGAGGACTCTGTACAGTGCTCTGTGTCACATGATCCAGCACAAGAGGGAACAACTGGGTGAAGCTATTCTGGATCAAGATAGAGCTTAAGGGAGGTAGGGGTCAAAAAGTTGGCAGGGAGGTCAGCGGGGCGCTTGCGTCTGCGTGACCTCCGGCCCACGGCTGGCCAGTCGGCTCAGGATGCTGCGCTCAGACATCTGTAGACGCACGGCAACCGGCGGTATTCGGGCAATGGTTGCTGGGAGACGAGTGACATCAGCCTTCATGTCACTGAGCAGCTCCTCCAGTTGCTTAAGAACTAAGATGGAAAAAGAGACAAACAATGAGAAGAGTGTAGAAGTCTGAAGTCGGTAGAGTTGGGACTGTATTTTAAAATTTTTGGCTGAAGTACTGCGTAATGTTATGTTAGGGTTGTATCTGTGTTGTAAGTATGTAGTTTTGTGCGTAATGTTGTGTACCTTTGTGCAGTACAGCATTAGCAGGTTTATTCCCAGACATGGACTCCTTGCTGAGGTGTTGGTGGGACTCAGCCAGACATTCCACCTCACTGAAGCGTGTGTTGAGGGCCATTGATGGGTGAGAGGGGTCCTCTGTCATATTCAGATATGCTGCCCTGCGCAGCTGCTCCTCAATTACCAATGCCTGCTCCAACAGCTAAGAGAGTGAGAAAGAAAACAGGGCTTAGAAGCATGTATGTAATAGAAATAATTCAGTAATTTGTGCATTTCTTGTAGCATGTATATACACTATATGGACAAATGTATTATGACACCTGTTCATTCATTGTTTCTTCCAAAATCAAAGGTACTGAAAAAAAGTATCATGCTTTTGTTGGAGTTCCTGACGCTACTGTCCAGGGAAGTCTTTCTCCTGGATCAGGGGTTGGCAACGCGTGGCTCCGTGTCCCCACAGCTCTTTCATCCTTATGCTGCGGCTCCGTGTCCCCGGATGTAATTTGGTGGGGGGACTTTTCAAAAGACAGTTTTGATCCCCTGCAGTAACCAGGGTAGGCTGTGGATGACGTCACAGGACATTATACAGACCGGCTCTGGTATCATGGCTAGCCGGCAACGGAGCTTAAAAGTGTGGGATCATTTTAAGAAAATTAAAGAGAAATGTGTGCAATGCAATATCTGCAAGTCAGAACGTGCCTTCCACGGCAGCACAACTGCGATGCACGAGCACCTGAAAAGGAAGCATGTTGTGGCTGATTGTGACAATGATGAAGAGGGACCGTCATCTCGGTAAGCTAAATTGCTAGTTAGCTGCTAAAATTAGCGTGAACAGAGAGTTAACTTGCTGCTTACTCATATTTATAGCTGTAAAAGTGAACATTAGCGATGACGATTTGATTCATTAACCTTAGCACACATTCATGTGTTTTCTGTAACGTTATAACTGTCATGTGTCTGAATAGGAATGCTAATGTTTTCTAACGTTACGTTTCACTCAGTTGTTTATGCTTTATGCTAAACAGTTAAATATTTGTTTGTTGCAACAAGCTGCATATTTCATTAAAGGTTTAATGAACTATGGTCTTAATTGTTTTTATTTTTAGTTAAGCATATAGCTGAAATCTAATGACGGTTATATAATAGCAGCTGCATTCTAGTGCGATAAGCTGTATGTTTTATATTCAATTAACGCATGATCCGATTAGTCGACTAATCGTAAAAAATAATCGGTGATTAGTCGACTATAAAAATAATCATTTGTGGCAGCCCTAGTGGTAATGAGTTGATGTTGACTGAAAAGGTGAAACAGAATAGGTGAAACATTTCTTTACAGGAACTCGACAAGCTGTCTGTGCATTTTTACATCTGTGTAAGTAATGGGTGCAACTTAAAGTAGCTGAATGCATTCATTAGAAGGGGTGTCCACAAACATACTATAGGAATGTGTGCGCATGGTACCTTAAACCTGCGAGCGAGGAACTTGTTTTTGATCTCCAGGAAGTTTCCACGACTCATCTCTCCTTTAAATGGCTGGTTGAGGATGGCAAAGCGTGGATCATTCTGAACATCTTGCCAACGAGCATAACCGTGACTGAGAGTGCACAGGGTCAAAGATCACAACACTAGCAGCCTGAGGCAGCAGGAATGTACAAAAACAGCACAGAAGAGGGAGTGTATTGAGAGTAATGAGAAGTGTGTAAGAGAGTCCTATGCAGAGAGAAGTTCACACTAATAATGGTATTGAAACTATGTAGTGCAGTAAGGATACTGTATGATGCCAGCCAGGAGCCAGTAGTCATGACGACGGTGCCAAATCTCATAGGTTTTCTTTGTGACAGTGGCAGCCCTCTCCTCATTCTGCCAGAGAGAATGCAGTTCTGCACCCAACAAGAGTGTGATTATACACTAACATAAATATTTTCTTTTACAATTTTACTTTCATAGTTTTAATCAAATTCCTGTTTTAGAGAGAGTGTGAAAAACAGGCCTTTACTGAGAATCTGTGTACTTTTATAGTGGTTTCTCATTACAAAGCATTTTGAGCTCAGATCAGAATAGAATAGGCCACCAATTGTATTTTACATGACAACAGATTCTTCTTATTTAGATGAAAATTACTTTTTCTCACTGGTTTCAGCCTGTGATAATATCCACAAATGCTGCTTCTTCAGATATTCAAGGCTGAGGTTGGACAGTATCACTGTTTTTTTTAAACTCAGCTTTGGTGTCTCCTACAAGTTGTTGGCAGTGAGTTTTTTGGCACAGCTGTTTACTCTCCACCGGACTTGTGCATATCTCCTGTTCTTGTGTTTATAGCATTGTGGTTGTTTATGGACTACTATCTCATATTCTAGTGTATAACAATGTTTACTGAGGTTCTCTAAGCAATACAACATCCTATTCTAGCGACTAATAGCACTTATTAAAATGAATCCATGATATTCCTATACACCACTAAATATGTACAAAACATCTTGTGGAGAGTAAACAGCTATACTAAATCTTATTTTTGTCTAAAATAAAAGTTTGTGTTGTCTTGGAAGATTCTGGGTGACACAGCAGCATAACGCCATTCAATATTTCTTGTATACCTGTGAAGCCTCCATCAGCAATGTTGAACATGAACCTCTGTTTAACAGCTTTCTTCTTCTCCTCACTGTCCGCTCCTCCATCCTCTCCATTCTGCAGTCTGCTGGACTCCTCCACTTTCACACTATCTTTATCCTCCTTCAGCTCTACAGACACAGAGAAAGAGAGATTCATCATTTACTGAATGAGTGTGGTATGTACCACTTATGTGCAAGGCTGCCCAGATTCAGACAAAGGTGGGTTATGTCTAAGCACTGGAGCTTGTGTACCTTTCTTCTCCTCTCCAGCTGGGCTGCTTCCCATTTTCTCATTCTTCTCTTCCCTGGGCTCCTCTGTAGCACAAGCAGAGAGAGATGAGCAAACCATATAGTTAATAGGTTAGTAATGGGTTAGTTTACAGGAGTCAGATGAGTTTCTGTAGCTGATCTGAACCAGCCTTGCACCTCCTGCTTACCTTTGGGTTTGGATGAGTCTTCAGGACTTTCCTCTTTGGCCTCAGCAGATGTGCTCTCTTTTGGAGAGAAAGATTTCTCGTCTTTCTCTTCACTCTTCTCCTTCTCTCCTGCATCTCTGCTTCCTCTGTCCCTCTCTGATGATTCTCCCTCCGATTCCTTCACCACAGCCTTCTTTTCTGGACTGGGTGGATTCTCACTATCATCAGGAATTTCAATAATCTGATTGAGAAAGATAGAGAGAGGGAGGGAGAGATAGAGAGAAACAGGGGAGAGGCTGTGGTCACAACTGAAGAGAAAAAAGAAGAGATAAGACAAGGCGAGAGTAATTTTGGTCTGAATTACCTCATCTTCTTGCGCACTGGAAATTTTCTTCTCCTTCTCCCCTTCTCCCTCCATTCTGTCTTCCATTTCCTTCTCAGACTCTTCTCCTTTGGAGAGATCCTCTGTTTGGGGAAGAAACAGGTTTTACTGAAGAGCAAACCAAACTACAGAAGCTGCAAGACCATGCAAACACCAGCAGATGGCACTTCTGAGCACAAGATCTTAAATTCAGGAAAGGTTAAGTGATAACAAGGGTAAGGGTGATTTCTTTGTGAAAGGGAGCTTTTGTTTGTGTGTAGCTAGTGCAGATGTGTTTGTCCCCAGTGTAAGTGTGTTAGAGCCGTTTATGTATACCTGGTGCAGGAGTATTAGGCTGTGTATCTGCAGGTGTTCCTGTAGAGGGTGTTTTGGGATCTTCTCCAGCAGCGACAGCTGCTGCTCTCTTGTTTTCCTCAAGCTCCTTCATCCATGGCATCGACCACTGGCCATTGACATGTTCAAACTCCTGAACCTGCATAACAAATAGACAATGGGAGATTAACAGTACAGCCTAATAATTACAACATCAGTGCTTCCCAACATCAGAATCTGCAATTAGATCTAAATGCGTACTGTAAACTTCCATTCATCCTGGCACATCACACACACACACACACACACACACACACACACACACACACACACACACACACACACACACACACACACACACACACACACACACACACACCTTCTTCCGGATCAGCGACATCACACCAATGCGTGTGAGGACGTGCTGACGTGACAATCCCTCACGAGGAACTCCATCTGCAAAAGTCTCAGCTCCGTCCGCTCCAGGTTCACACAAGTGACGCATGAACAGAGACACATATGCTCTGACAGAGAGAGAGAAAGGCAGTCAGAGAAAAACACAGAGAGAGAGAGAGAGAGAGAGAGAGAGAGACAAAGAGACAGAGACAAAGAGAGAGGGGAGACAGAGAAAGGCAGTCAGAGAAAAAGAGAGAGAGACAGAGACAGAGACAGAGACAGAGACAGAGAGAGAGAGAGAGAGAGAGAGAGAGGGTCAATAAAAGCTCTGGTAAAGCCACACACATACACAAAAGTTGATCAGACTCACTTGAACTCTTTTTCTGATTTGCCCCTCAAGTCTCTGACCAGCCACTGTGTGGTAAAGGCATCTTGGGGAGGCATCCCATAACGCATTACTGCATTCAGGAAGGCCTTCCTCTGACGGGCATTAAAACCCAACACCTAGAGTGTGTGAGAGAGAAATGTCTGAAATAGAAAGTAAGCTCATAAATAACTAACAAACTCTGAGCTTCCTGAAGTTAATTCTGACCTCGATGTTGCCTCCAACTCTGGCCAGTAGGGGGGGCAGTGGCTTATCTTTATCATTTCTCAAACCCTTTCGGCTCGGCCTGCGAGAGTTAGCTACACAGGAGACAGATCAAATCAAATGCATTCAGCACACACAAAGATGCAGAGAATCGTTCAGTTGATCCACAAATGTTATTTTTGCCTTCACATAAAGTCAGAGGTAGACAATTCCAAAATCTGTGACCTTTTAAAAAATGTCAAGGCTGACTGACTAGCTTCATGACTACAGTATAAGGATATCTAGATTAAATGGCATTCACCATCCTCTAAGACACTATATTAGCTACAAGAAAAGTTTGGAGCTTGTAATGTCAGCCAAATGGTATCTAAGTAAGGACTGAGAAGGTGCTCAAACTTATGTACATTCCACTTTTTTTTATTAACAAGCTTTTTTTCAGCATGTTAAAATTATATTAATAAATGTTGATAATAAATTGCTAGAGTTTGCAGAAAAATGTCAGGTGAGTTTGTTCCATGCAGGGGTGGTACTAACATCTGTTCATTTGAAATATGATAAGAGGTGTCCAAATTTTTGCTTACAACTAGGGATGCACCGATACCAAGTGCGTGTACTTGTACTCGTATTCATAAAAGTGCTCCGATACTACAGGATCCGATACCAGCGTGATGGGAGCTTCGTTTCCTTCTAACAGACAGTATTAGTTTGCGCCACAAAATAAATAAATAAATAAAATTAAATAAAATTTAAAAAAATAAGACGACGACTACGTACGGGACCTTTATGGAACAAGCCACTTAACGGCAGCGTGACTTTAACCAGCCCGGTAGTAGAGAAGGAGCAGCTATGTCCGTGGTGTGGAGGTATTTCCAAGTGAATGAAGGTGACAAAAGCAGTGTTAATTTAGTTAACGATAATTATGACGAAAAATATTCGTTGACGACGATTTTTTTTTCTTTACGACGAAAACGAGACGAAAAGTAAATAAAAACTAATATTTTAAAACGAAAACTATGACTAAAAGTATTAGACTTTTCGAAACTAAAAACGAATAAAAAGGAAACGAAAATGTCACAGAATGACTAAAATAAAGTTTTTGTCCAGTAATCCGCTTTTTAAAGTAAACCTGCCGCATGTCTGACTTCCTCAAAGCACGCTAAGCTCCACAGTCAGTCAGTCAGTCAACAACACAACGTGCTGACGTCACAGCCGCAGCTTCGACAGAGAAGAAGAAGCGATTCATGGAGTAATTTCACTTTCGCTGCCACACAAAACAAAACAGAGCAAAGTTTGTGGATGTAAAATAACTGGGAAAAGCACTACTAACCTCAAGAGGTCCTCAGTTCTCACCACCACGAGCTTTACAAAAAGGTAAGCTAACGTAGTGTAGCTAGCTAGTTGGCTAACGGTGATGATTATGTATATCTGATATGTTTCATTTTTGAATGTTTCAGTGTATAAAGGGGAAATGTGTAATCTGTTATCATTATCTTAGGTGTTTAGATTAAATCGATCACAAACACGTCTAACTGGAGCCATAACACACACATACAGCCTCCGTTTCATTTTAATTGTAAGTATTGATATTTATTAGTACTCTTATTGGTACTTGGTATCGGCAAGTACTTAAATGTAAGTACTTGTACTCGTACTCGGTTTTAAAAAATGTGGTATCGGTGCATCCCTACTTACAACACTACATTTTGATGTTCAGTTTTTATTGTATACATTTTGGGCCAAAGTACATGTACATTACTGTGTACAAGTCTTAC
>BRDA01010628.1:20000-25421 GCA_036984385.1 Crenuchus spilurus
CAGATGAAATTTCTATGTATGTGCAATTGTAGACTACGTGTATCTCAGTTTATGAAGATCTCATGCTGCACCAGACATGGCGAAGCAAGCCACTTGCTATGTTGAGAATAGTCAATAGTCAAGAACAAGAACAATGTCAAAAACTATTGTTACTATCTATGGTTTTTTCATACAGTTTTTTAATGCTCACAAAATGTGCATAAACAAGGTGGATGGAAAACGTAATCGCATGTATTAGTGTGTGTTTCACAGTGTACTATCCCATCTGCTCTAGAGCCATCTCCCAGTCTCCCACTAAAACAATCACCTGCAGCTAGTTTTGAGCACTCATACAGTATGCCACTCTATATGTACATATATGTACACGCTATGTAAAATCTTGCCGTTTCCATTTGCATTTCTATGTTTAAAGCTGCTTAGCATGTTGTGGCATAAATGTGTACCTGTGAGAATATAAGCACTCTGTGACCACCATCCTTCAGCTTCTTCAGCATTTTACACAGCAGCATCAGTTTCCCAGAAGACTTTGTGAGGGCACTGCCTTCATACATCCCGTTGGGCATTTTAGGAGCTTCCTGTCATTAACAACATTTAAACAGTAAATTCAATCACACAGAACATCTTATTTTTATTCCATCAGCAGGGTGTTTCACAAAGCAGGATATCTAAGCAGATAGCTTAAGCTCAGTATTGAGGATTATCCAATAAAGATGTCTGCTGCACCACTGGACAGATTTGATTTTGGGCTTAAGTTACTTGGCTAAACTGAGAAATCATGCTTTGTTCTTCTTATTTAGAAGTACACCCTTATGAAAGCAAAGAGAGGGTGGAATCTTACAGTAGCAGCTGTAGGGAAGAGGTAGGGGTGGTTACAGCACTTCTTCAGGTCCATTACCACATTCAGCAAAGACACCTGGTTACCACCACCACGTGTGTTCAGAGCCTCAAAGTTACGGGTCAGGATGTACTTATAATACTTTCTGTAACAGTGACAGTGGAAATCCATGTCAGTGAGTCCCTTTCAGGCAGATTAACCAAAAAATCAAGTCAGCACCTGATAAGCATAAAAAATGAACTGCAATGACAGAAATGAGTTACCTCTGATGACAACAATGTAAATAATGTTTTTTGTAGCTCACTGAAACAAGATATTCTGTTAAAAGTCAGTGTAATATACTAGTCCTGTGCAGCTTCACAAGTTTATAAGATTATAACTCATTTGAAAGAAGCTGTAAAAAAAAGATGCGATAAATATGCAGAAAAAACACGACCCGTCTCATTAAGCAAAGAATTTGTGAACATACACGTTCCATTAGCTTGTCATTTCAATACTCATTCACACCCCATTTCTTCCCTCAGGTTTCAGGGCATAGAGCAGATTATTCCATAAAGATGGGTGCTGTTTTTACAATGCACAATATGACACAATATTATTATTTGTAGTATATTATTTCTGACATCTACAACAGAGAAAATTAAGCCAATGTGTTAAAAATACCACCCTGAATTGTTGGGTCTAAATGAGTGTTTTTATATGAACAAACTACAACAGATTTTACATGATGGATGATGTCTGATGATTGCAGATGAATCTATACTGTTGAGAGTTCTCCTGAAGTGTTTTGGTATTAGAAGTGCTGTATGTTTTCCAATACTTATTGAATATGTCTGTGAACACTTTCATTTGTATTAATGCCCATGTTCAGCTAAAAGCTCAACTGTTTGAAACGTCTGGAATTAAGGCTAATATCAAGTGCTATTTTTAACTTTATAGCACTGCTGTATAGCTCATTTCACGCTCTGTACAAGGTCTTTGACAGAAAGCATGCATATGAAAGACATATGTGTGAGGATGCTCTGTTCAATACTGTAAAGCAGGGGTAGGCAACTCCAGTCCTGGAGTGCTGGTGTCCAGCACAGTTTGGTGATGTCACTGCTCTGACACTACAATTAAACATGCTAATTGCCCACTGAGTTGAATCAGGTGTGTTTGATCAGGTAGGTCACCAAACTGTGCAGGAAACCGGCCCTCCAGGACTGGAGTTGCCTACCCCTGCTGTAAAGGATTCCAAAAGCACTGCATCTTATAATAAAATTATTTGGAGAGATAATGAATGCTTTATATTTATATCTGCATTGTATACACTGTTACTGTACATAATCAAAAATCATGTAACTCATAAGGTAGCTACAAAATTATTGATGTAATTATGCTTCAATAGTGGTGCAAAACAATACTGGCTATATAATAGTTATTTTAATAGTTAAACTGGAAATCTACCAAATGCCAATTTGTTTAAATACTCCCACTATACTATTACCCTCTCTCTATTATTCCTCTCTCCCCATTCTACCCGTCTCTCACTTCTGCATTGAGCTGAGCTCCACTCGGACGATGAGCTCCGTTTTGGAGGGCATGTGTTTGAACACATCTGCTTTGAGTCTTCTGAGCATGTGCGGTCCAAGCATGTCGTGCAGCTTCTTGATCTGGTCCTCTTTAGCAATGTCAGCAAACTCCTCCAGAAAACCCTCCAAATTACTGTCACAAACACAAACAAAGCACAATGTTATCCTTTCCAGGAAATGCTCCAGAACATCCACAATGAATGAAATACATACACATGTAACTCCACACCAGTACTGCTTACATTCATACACTGTTATACTCTCTCTCACACACACACACAAACCATCAACATCCTTACAAACACCAGTACTCACAGTTTAGCAATACACAACACCAGTCTAATACATACAATGTCCTTCCATCTTATTATCTGCTGCTTAAATTTTAAGCTAATATGCTCAACTCAAAATCTTAAGGCAACTTACTGCAGTACTTTTCTGAGTTAATTCAACTTAAATAAGTCAAAAGTTCTCCTTATTCACTTAGTCAAATAAAATACAAAAAAAATACTTGTGTACAAATATAAATATTTTTTATCCAATTTCCACACAAGCTAGGACATCACATAGTGACATCGTTTCCTCCTCTTAGCCCTCCTACTGAACACAGTATTTCAATCACAGAGTGAATCCCGAGCCCATTGTGCCTCTCATATGTTACTGAACAAGCCTACATTTCTTTAATTATAATGGCAAATTTACAGTTCACAACACTCTAAGTGTTCCTCCCCTAAACAGGAGAGTGTGAGTTAAACTCCCATAATTCTTCAGCTGTCAACTAGGGGCCCACGGTGGGGGGAGGTCTAGTCACACCATGTGAAGACTCACAAATAGCAGCAAAATGTATTCAAAATATTATTTTATAATGTTTGCTAAGAGTTTTAAAGTAAGTTCTGCCAGGCAGACCTAATGCTATGTCACACACTCACCTGATGCTTCAACCAATCACTGGTCACCACCTGTCTTTAAAAGGAAGCTACTAACATACTGTTTCTACTGGTTTCAGGCCAATACTCTGTCATGGTAATATGTTTATGTGAGCATTCTTTCCACACAGTGTGCTTGTGATAACAACAGGATTGACCATTTACTTCCACATGTATAAGACTTCAATCACTCATCCCTCCAACAATGAAATAATCTTATAAAGATTTGGAAGAACTTTTGACTAAACTAAGACTTTTGAGTTGAGTGAACCTCAGCGTCATTAGGTTGCTTTAAATTTTTTATACAGTGCACATTGTACACACACACACACACACACACACACACACACACACACACACACACACACACACCACACAGCTAAACTCACTTAAATCTCTCAGGTGTGAGAAAGTTGAGCAGGTGGAAGAGCTCCTCCAGGTTATTCTGCAGAGGAGTGCCAGTCAGCAGCAGCTTGTGCTGCAGGGGGTAATTATTCAACACTCTGAAAAACTAAGACAGAGGGAGAGATGGGGAACAGAGAGAGAAAGAAAGAAAGAGAATGAGAGAGAGTGAGTGAGAGTGAGAGTGAGAGTAAGAGAGAGTGAGAGAGAGAGAGAGTGAGAGAGAGAGTGAGAGAGAGAGAGAGAGAGAGAGAGAGAGAACACTCTTTAACTTTGGCACGGTGCTGAGTTTGGGCACAAACAAATGACATTTACATTGTAAACAAGGTAAACAAGTTGAAGTGAGCTTGTACTGTAATAACAGATCTACAGGAGTTTGCAGGCAATTAAATTTGGTTTCTCCTCTAATACAATAATAGCGTTTGAGGTCTTCATTTCTGTTCTCATATTCTCAGCAGAGCATCTTTATTAACCTCATATTGTTTTGTAAATGACACAATCAAACATGCTTAGCTGAGCTAAATGAAATAGTTTGTGTGTTCATAGTCATTTGCTGGTCAGAATCACCTTAGATTGGTTGTTTTTGAGTCGGTGTGCTTCGTCCACCACGAGGCAGGCCCAGTCGATGGAGCCCAAGATGGCCTGGTCGATAGTGATCAGCTCATAAGAGGTCAGCAACACATGGAACTTCACGGGTGCCTCTTTCTACAGGCAAAAAAAACACAAAATAAACAACAATAAACACCACACATGCATTCACTGTAGTGATGCCCAAAAAACTGTATAAAACAACCAGTAATGAAAGCTTTTGGTAAACAATATTAAATATGTTAAATAACCAACCAATTCACAATGTAGAAAAACAAATAAAGCTGAGAAATTTGATTAGGATTCAAATTATTACATTGTAAGCCAAATGTGTGTATTGTGGAAAGAAAAAAATACTTTAATTTACTGATTTACTGTTTTTACAAAATTAGTGGAAAAGAATAGAAGATAAGAAAGCTTGATTTTTAAGGGTCTGACTGACTGATTAGATTAGGGGTGCCCAATCTTATCCACAAAGGGCTAGCACACAAACAAAGCAGGCACACTCAAAATGTTTGAAGGCTTAACCTAATTGATTAACCATTACATCAGGTGTATTTTGGCTTGTTTGAACAAAAGCTTACACTCACACCAATCCACTGTGGATAAAACTGGACACTCCCGGTTTAGACTATCCTCCTGCCTACCTTCATCTTAGAAGCTTTCTTTCCTCCACGGATGGCACTGTCATCAAAGGTGAACTCGTTCTCCCGGATAACGGCTCTGCTGTCCTTATCGCCCACATATGTGACTACATACATGTCAGGAGCCCACATCTCAAACTCCCGTTCCCAGTTAATAATGGTGGACAATGGGGCACTCACCAGAAATGGTCCCTTAGAGTGACCCTGATGGAAAGCAGAAGGACAGTTTTAAAATGACATACAAGTAGAAGTAATATTAAACTTTAATATTTGATTCATGTCACAGTAGCACTGTAAGCCTTTAATCTTTTAATGCCAAACAGACTATTTAGTCTTTTAATTAGTCTTACTAACATGGCTTCTCAATTCTGCTGTGGAACTTATTCTGACAGGAATATATATCACACTACAGTTGTCTTATATACAGTCATGGCCGAAAGTGTTGGCACCCCTGA
>BRDA01010628.1:32530-73155 GCA_036984385.1 Crenuchus spilurus
TTTTGGACCGTCTACTTACTATTGACCCTGTTTTGAAAGGGGGTTTTTCAGACAATTGGTTCCATTTTGTATTGGCTCCAAGGGTTAATTCTAGTATACTAGTACTAGTAAATACTAGTACAACTCTAGTATTATTTTTTCGCATCTGTACTTTCCCACTATTGTAAGTCGCTTTGGACAAAAGCGTCCGCTAAATGTAATGTAATGTAATGTACTAACTGTGTGGGACACATACAAGTTATCATATCTGAGAATATGATGCACAAATACAGTACAAGTCAAGTGCAAATCACTAGCACAAAAATGTCAGTTTCTCCCAAAAATGTAGTTTTTAATGTTAATCAGCATTGTACCAAATGTATATGTAAGTATATCAAAAATGCCTCAAATTGAGCTGTAAATACAGTGGAACCTCGGTTATGTTTTACCTTGGTTAACAGACTTTTTGGGGGAAAGTTTTGTCCCAGTTATCATTCATCTGCCAGGTTTTTGTCGGCGTGCCCACATGACTCGCCACTAATTTAGCAAAAACAAAGCATCCACCCACACGTTTGTCGTTCATTCTGGCTTTGTTCAGACAGAAGCTAAAGTGCTAAAAGTGTGCAATGCTGAAAACAAAAAGCGGTCCAGAACCCCAAGAATAGGGTGTACAAAACAAAAGCTGCTGACTGGACCACACCGGCACTCTATAAAACAGAACGTAAACCTGTAAGAGTAATGTTAAATATTCATTTATCCATGTCATTGGTCTTTTGTATTTATTTCTCATTGTGTTCTGTATGTAAAACTATAGTTACTCTATATAAAATGTATTTTTGTTCATATTTTGGTGTCTGGAACAGATTAATTGGATTTACAATATTTCTTATTGGAAATATTGCTTCAATTATCATTTATTTTGGCTACCATCAGGCACTTTAGAACAGATTAATGACGAAAACCGAGGTTCCACTGTACTCTTATACTCTCAGACAGAAATGTATCACAAAGTAATTGCATAGCTACAAAGAGTAATTTCAGACACCTGCATTTTGCAAGTTGTATCTTAAAAAAATACAAAAACTAAAAAAATACAACAAATAAATAGGTACAGTTTCCTGCACAGAAACTACATTCTCAGGTAAAATATGCACAACTTCAACCCACACTACTTTTTCTGTCCAAGTGAGAACAGATATGTTCATTGAAAAGACAAAGCTATGTACACCCTCACACACTCTTACCCGGCAGCGAGGGCAGATCCACTCTCCGTTGGGAATGTCAGGCAGAGGAGGATTAAGGCAGTGCAGGTGGTAGGAGGAGGGACAGGTGTCACAGCACAGCAGCTCCCCACCATCCTTACACACACGACAAAACTCCATGTGGTGGTCATCCTCCTCCTCTAAACCTCCATCATCCCTCCTTCCTTCATCATTCTCCTCTTCTCCTTCAGAGCTCTCCTCACGCGCCTCCCACTGAATTCCCTCCTTCTCCTGAGAGACAGACAGAAAGAGAGAGACAGCAAGATGGAGAATGACAAACAAAGAACGAAAGGTCATGAAAGATTACACAGAAAGTTTTTCAGCAACTTACCTTTCAATTACATATCATTTTGGTTTGTTTATCTTTTAAACTACACAGACATGTGTTTGTTTTTCTCTGTAATTTATTACCCGAGATCTGCACAATAAATGTATCAAGAATGTTTTCTTTATTTTTATATTTTCCACATTTCAGAGTTACAGAGTTACAGTAAAGATCCAAAGATTCACAGTAAGGTTAATTTAATTAATAATTTTAAAAGGTAAACTCATTTTATTCATTATACATAAAGTGTCAAACCTTTTTTGTGTTTTACTGCTGATCAGTTTGGCTTATAGTTTATACAGAATCTGAAATTATTAGAATATTTAATTTAGAGGTTGTGTAAATTACTATTCAAACAGTATTAACATTAAAACAAACAAAAGGCTTTAAATGTGTCACTTTATGTTAAATTAATATAAAATATATCAGTTAAATAAAATATGAACACAAACCTTTTAAATGAATGATAAATGATATTTTTGGAGATGCAGATATTTTTTAAATGCCAGGTTTTTGTAATTTAAAAAATCTGACCGAGACGAATAACTTCCAAGACTTTTTCCACCTTTAATGTGACTTATAATCTTCACAATTCCATTGATATTGTAAATTAACTGAATAAAATAAAAATAACTAACTAAAATAATATGGTTGCATAAATATGGACAACCTTAACCTAATACTTTGTTAAAGTATAGTTTGAATGTACGACAGCATTCAGACTTTGGGTAGTAGTCTATCAGCATGGCACATCTTGACTTGGCAATCTTTGCCCCCTCTACCTTGCAAAAGTGCTCTAAATCTGTCAGATTGTGAAGGCATCTCCTGTGTACATCCCTCTTCAGGTCAATACACAGATGTTCACTTGGGTTCAGGTCTGGACTCTGGATGGGCTATTACAATAACTTTGTTCTTCTTCTGGTGAAGTCATTCTTTTGTTGATGTGGATGTTTGCTTTGGGTCACTGTCATGCTGAAAGATGAAAATCCTCTTCGTCTTTAGCTTTTTAGCTGAAGGTTTTCTGTCAAAATTGGCTGATATTTGGAACTGTTCATAATTTCCTCCTAAAGCCACAGCTCCAGCTGCAGAAAAATAGCTCCAAAGTATAATGCTGCCTCCACCATGCTTCACTGTGGGTCTGGTGTTCTTTTAAAGATGCAGTGTTGGCTTTATGCCAAACATACCTTAAGGAATTATGGCCAAAATATTCAACCTTGGTCTCAAAAGACTTACATATATTCCCCCCACATGATTTTGGCAAACATATCCAGGCTTGAATGTTGTTCTTTGCCATACACTTCTGTCTTGCCACCCCACAACCCAGACATATGAAGAATATATTAGATTGCTGTCACTAGTACTACAAATTTATTTTATTAAATTCATTTAATGTTCCTGTAGGTCTTTTGGCCTCTTGGGCTAGTTTTTTCCCATTAGGTTTGGAGGGAAGTCCAGTTCTTGGTGATGTCACTGTTGTGCCAAATTTTATCCACTTCTTGATAACCGTCTTCACTGTGATCCATGGTATATCTAATGTCTTGTGAATGTTTTGTCTACTGACTGATGCCTTTCAACAGTAAGATCCCTTTGATGCTTTGTAAGCTCTTTGTGGTTTTTGCTGCAAGTGTAACCAAGTAAATATCAGGAATATCTTAGTTCAGGGGTGTCCAAATCCAGTCCTGGAGGGCCGGATTCCTTCAGAGTTTGGTGATTTCTCTGCTCTGACACTACAATTAAACCTGCTCATTACCTGCTGAGCTGAATCAGGTGTGTTTGATCAGGAAGATCACCAAACTCTGCAGGAATCCGGCCCTCCAGGACTGGATTTGGACACCCCTGTCTTAGTACAACAGCTGAACTTTATTTGGGGTTAATCAGAATCACTTTAAAATGATGGCAGTAGTCTATTAACTAGTATATTAACATTTGAATGTGATTAGTCCATTCTGAACATGGCCATCCCCTCCCAATTATAAGAGGATGTCCATATTTATGCAATCACATTATTTTAGTTTTTATGTTTCCCCTCCAAACAATTTCAGTAGGTTTTTCAAATTGAATTGTACAGATTATGGGCTACATTAAAGATCGAAAAGGTTTGCAAAATACTTCATCTTGGTCTCGTTTTTATATCGTATCCAAAAAAACCTGGCATGTATTCATCAACATGTATTCTGACAGGTCCTGTAATAAGGGTAACTCACACAGTGGGGGCAGCTCCAGGTTCCCTCAGGGGCTTTCTCCATATCAGGGTCCAGGCAGACCATGTGGTAAGCTCTGGGACAAGTATCACACAAGATGATCTCACCACCCTGCTGACACACTTCACAGTAGTCTTGATGATCCGTCTCATAGCCATCACCATCCTCAGCCACTAAAAAAAGTAGATTGAAATTACGGTTAACAGAGAAGGTAAATGTTGCATATTTACTGGGTTTATTGTGTGTCCATAATAAATGAGTGTGTTTATCAGCTACATCTCACCTTTCTTCTTCTTCTTGGAGCTCTTGGATTTCTTGCTCTTTGACCGGTTACTACGGACAGACCCATCACTCACAGAAAAACTGTCAAAGTCACTGTCCCCATCATCATCCTCACCACTCTGCCAAATAAATATTAAGTGTATATTATGGTTTTTGTAAACTAGTGTATTTTTAAGAGTTTGGAAAAAGTGGATATCTTACAGATGATCTCTTCCTCTTGAAACTACCCAGTTTAATTTTGAGTGGTGCAACCTTCTTGGCTTTAGCTTTCTTGTCCTGGGCCTTGGGTTTGGTCTTTCTGCGAGCATTTGGACCTGGAACACACAAATCCAGCTTGAGTGCATAACAGACTGTACAGAAATAATAATAGGATATAATTTATATTATTATAAATAACTATATTACAAATATATACAGTGATGCTTGAAAGTTTGTGAACTCTTTAGAATTTTCTATATTTCTCCATAAATATGACCTAAAACATCATATTTTCACACAAGTTCTAAAAGTAGATAAAGAGAACCCTGTTGAACAAATGAGACAAAAATTATATACTTGGTAATTTATTTATTGAGCAAAATGATCCAATCTGACATATTTGTGAGTGGCAAAGCAGTTAATTTGAAGTCTAAATTAATCAAGTGTTTTCAATCAACGTGATGACAATCAGGTGTGAGTGGGGACCCTGTTTTATTTAAAGAACAGGAATCTATCAAAGTTTGCACTTCACAAAACATGTGTGGAAGTCTATCATGACATGAACAAATAAGATTTCTGAAGACCTCAGAAAAAGAGTTGTTGATCCTCATCAGGCTGAAAAAAGTTAAAACGATCTCTAAAGCATTTGGACTCCACCAAACCACAGTCAGACACATTATGTACAAATGGAAGAAATTCCATTTTACCAAAGAAAAAGACCATTGTTACCCTCCCCAGGAGTCATCGACCAACAAAGATCACCCCAAGAGCAAAGCATGTAATAGTTGGTGACGTCACAAAGTAACTTCAAAGCAACTGAAGGCCTCTCTCACATTGGCTAATGTTAATGTTCATGAGTCCAGTATCAAGAGAACACTGAATAACAATGGTGTGCATGGCAGGGTTGCAAGGAGAAAGCCACTTCTCTCCAAAAAGAACATTGCTGCTCCTCTGCAGTTTGCTAAAGATCATGTGGACAAGTCAGAAGACTACTGAAGAATGTTTTGTGGACAGATGAGACCAAATAGAACTTTTTTAAATGAAAAGTGTTATGTTTGGAGAAAGGAAAACACTGCATTCCAGCATAAGAACCTTATCTGTGAAACATGGTGGTGGTAGTATCATGATTTGGGCCTGTTTTGCTGCATCTGGGCCAGGAGAGCTTGTCATCACTGATGGAACAATGAATTCTGAATTAAATCAGAGAATTCTAAAGAAAAATGTCAGGACACCTGTCCATGAACTGACTCTCAAGAGAAGGTGGGTCATGCTGCAAGACAACCACCCTAAGCACACAAGTTGTTCTACCAAAGAACGATTAAAGAACATTTACCGGAAATGTTTAGTTGCAGTCATTGCTGCAAAGGGGGGGTCACACCGGATACTGAAAACAAAGGTTCACATACTTTTGCCACTCACAAATATATAATATTGGATCATTTTCCTCAACAAATAAATGAACAAGCACAACATTTTGTGTCATTTGTTTAACTGGGTTCTCTTTATCTACTTTTAGAATTTGTGTGATATTCATATTTATGCAGAAACATAGAAAATTCTAAAGGGTTCACAAACTTTCAAGCACCACTGTAAACAGCGTAATAAATTTTGTATACATTTTCCTTTACCAATCAATTACCAGCTGTGTAATTGAATGCTACAAAAAAACCCAAATCCACAAATACTATTCATCTAACCATAACCCATGTCTCTCTCATCCCTCTATCTTTTCTTCTCCCTTTGTCCTCACCCTTGCCCTCTTTGGTCTTGGCTTTGCGCAGTGGGGGTGCAGCAGGGGGCTGTTGTGGGGTTTGAGTGGTAGGTGCATTTGCTGGAACAGTTGCCGAGGCTGCTGTTAGGGCAGTTGCTGAGCCTGTTTCTGTGGCAGCTGCCCCAGGTACTGCCAGTTGTGCCCCAGCAGCTGTTACCATGCTATCAACTGCTGCCGCAGCATTAGCAGCCACCAGGGCAGCGTTGGTGCTTGCAGAGCCACGCATGGGGTTGTTGGTGCTGAATTCACGCCACTTTGCCCCCAGCACCATCATCATCTTCGATACAGCAATCTTTGGGTTTTTAGCGGCTATCAGTGGCCTGGAAGAGAACATAGGGATGGACAGTGAGAACAGCCTGAAAATTTTTAATAATTAATGTGCTATAACTAGACAATAAATAAATAATTACTAAAAGGGTTAACCCTTACAAGTCTTTGTTTTGCTGCTTAGTAAAAACCATTGTATAATGGTTATATTGTTCATTTGTACTGCAATAACTTCAACATTTGAGTATCTAAATAGAAGATATGGTATTTGAAAAATCCATCATTGTCTTTTTTTCCAAGTTCTCAATACTTTTTGTTAAGACATTAAAGCAAACTGAAAATTCCATGAATGTGTTAACAGTGAATTGTAATCAAATATACATGGAAGTAATTATGTAATTAATTAAAAGTTAAAATTAGAAGTTCATTTAAGTTAAAATTAAAACCAGTGACCTCTAAGGGTTAAACTAATTAAGTTACTATTATTTTAATGTGATTTAAATAAATGAGAAGTTAATTCATATATTCAGTATGAATGAATCTATTTTGTATATGTGAGAGCAGAACAGTAAGAGGCTGTACTATACCTGACCATCTGGCTGAAAGCTTTGTAGTTGGTTAGAGTTCGGTAGTCCTCCTGTGTGAAGGTGTAGTCAATGTCCTTCATGCCCCAGTCTGCCAGGAGCTGAGAGGACGACTTAGGCTCCTGGGAAACAGTAAAAGGAGAAGGAGAGGGCTGTTAAGGTTAACCCTCCTGCAGCTCTTAAAAAGTCCTAATACATCTGAAATAAGCATGTCATAGTAATACAAATATATGTATATCCAAACTCATCTTAACATTTATTTGCTTAATCTGAAATATAAAGTCTAATGGGCACTGTCACTAAGTGAACATGCAGCGCTAATACACAAGAGAAGATTGGGACACCAACCTAGTGGTCGACTCTGGATCTCATGACAACAAAGATGACACTAACCAGAGTTGACACTAAGAGCTGAATATATATATATATATATATATATATATATATATACACACACACACACACACACACACACACACACACACACTTTCCTTCTTCTTCTTTTTTCAAAACCAAGTTATGGTCATGCAAATTAACTGAACACAATAAACCACTGTTTTCATTTCCATAATCTAACTTACTTCCTTTGGGGTTTGTAATTGAAGTACACTTAAAATGAAATATGTGAAATGTTTAAAATGCCAAACCTCTCCTACTGCTGTCCTCACCTGCCCAATATCATCATCCTCATCCTCATCCTCTGGTTCTGGATCCTTCCGTTTGTTTTTCCCTCCGGACGAACTGCCTCCAGTCTTTTCTCCACCTGCCCCTCCTTTTTTGCGCTCCTTTGATGAGCTTGACCTCTTCTTCTTCTTTTTACTGGGGGCATAGTCACTGCCCTCGCTCTCTGAGTGCACAGCCCGCTCTTCTTCTTCTCCTTCCTCCTCCTCCACCAGCCGCAGAGCCTCTAGTGCTTCGGGGGAGCTCACGGGGACTTCCTTCAGAACAGGCAAGGTGGCGAGACAGGAGGGTGAAATCAAGCCCCTAGTTCGCATCACAGTCTGACTTCATAACAATGACTACTGATCACTGCATCCCAAAGAAAAGAACTGGACCAGACAGCTTTGCTGAATATCTACACTATATGTTCAAATGTATTTTGGACACTTTCTAATGAATGCATTCAGCTACTTCAAGTTGCACGTCTTGCTAACACTGATGTGCAAATGCACACACACACACAGCTTGTACAGTCCCTGTAGAGAAGTACTGCCAAAAAACAGGACTCTCTGGAGCAGATAAACATGAACTTATTGGCACCATGCCTATTGCCAGGCATTGGCTAGAGGGGTATATTAACCCCACAGCACTTGAGCAGAGCTGTAGGAACTGTGGAACTGTGATCTCTAGAATGATGGTCCTCTATCCAATACTGTTGGGATGTGTTGGCGAGTTGTGGATGAGGTGATTATCTAACATCCTGACCTTGCCAATGCTCTTGCTAATTACTAAATGCAGTCAAAGCAAGAAACCCTTGATTTCATAAGAAACAACTGTCCCAATATGTTTGTCCATATGGTGTATGTATTTAGTTCCATTTCCAAAAAAAGGTTATTAATGTGTCATCACTTATTTTATTCTTTTCCAGAATTGGATGTAATATAGGATGTATAGGATGTAATATAGGAGTTTTTAGTGTGTTTGGGGTTGACAGAGATCTTGATTTGATCTATGCACACTGTTCCCACAATTGCACCCTTTCATAGCAGATGCTGCTAAGTTGTTACTATTACAGAACATTACCAAGAATCCTAATGAGATATTATAGCAGTCTTTGTTTAAACCTGGCAGGTCAGAATTGACAGAAAAATTAGCTGTTATGCTAAGAATAACAAAATATAATCTATTGAAATGATTAATCATTAGTATTATTTACTTATTCAACATTATTATTACTTTTTTATTATTAAATTTGGCCAAAAACTACATTGATATTTTTGCTAGAATTTTTAAAAGCTTGTCCTTTCTTGCTATAAAAAAGCTAATTATTATGTAGACCATGGACAGATCAATTGAAATGGTTTACAGCCATTTGGGACAGTTTGATGTGTAGCCTCAGAATGGAGGAATGTTACTAGCTAGGTGATTGCTCCCATCCCAACCGCAACCAGCAGTAATCAGCAAAAATCTAGTTAATCCTAGATCTGTTGGGCCATTCATACAAGTTATAATAATAATTAACTACTTTTTAAATTATTTTGCTTTTATTACTGTATTTTTGTGATATTAGCCTTGACTTGGCTTAAGTCTACACTTGCAGCATGTATTCAGAATAGCATGATCACGGTACAGATGAGTATGGAGCAGCTGGAGGTGTGGACTACCTCTCTGATGGTTTTCTGGCGTTTGCTGCTCCTGCTCTCCCTACTCTTTTTAGCTTTCTTCTTCTTCTTGGATTTCAGGGTGTCCATCTGGGGCTCCAGTGCAGGCTCCTCTGCAGCCTCATCTACCAGACAGACAGTGAGTTGAGGAGATGGGTGAGGCAGATTTAGCATTCAAAATTAAGAAAATAAGAGCAATTTTACTCCAGGACATACCACAAAATTAGTCACTTTATGTTTAATGGAAATAATTTAACTGCACAAAGAAATAATTTAACATGAATAAGCTTGTTCCTGTGAAAACAGTCCACAAAATAAAATGTGAAGAAAGGTAACACCATGGTGACACTCTCTTTTTCAGTCTGCAGTAAGAGAGCATCTTTAGAAAATAATATTCCTAAGAATTGTGAATAAGAACAAACAAAAACCAAACAATTAGCAAAGAGGAGATGGCTGGATGGCCCAACAGCCATAGCACACAAAGCTGTGTTATGACATGCAGGCAGTTATTTATTCACTCTGCAATTTCCTCTTTTAGTTACAAACTGGAAACATAAGCATGAAAGCTTATGTGAAATTGGCATGTGGCATGAAAATTACTCATAATGAACTGCTGCTAAAATGACAAACAGAATTAAATTAGCTGAGTGTACATGAGCTGGGTTAATAGCATGTTAACCTCATATAAAGCTTTGGAAATAAATTTAGACACCACTTCAAATGTTCAACCCAATGTCCAGATCTGAATATCAATGAAAACCTATGGAAGGTGATGAAGAGTTGAAAGCCATCAATCAAAACCAAGCTACTATATTTGTGCCTAGAGTGGCATAAAGGCACCCAACAACAATGCGCAAACAGGTCATACAAAAATAAAAAATACTGATTTCTGAACCCTCTTTGGATTGAAACATTTTTACTGTGAGGTTTTAAAAATGACTAAAATAAATAAATACCTGCTTTGCATTACTCAAGGTTTGAAAATGCTGCGTCTTTTGTGATATTTTGACTCAGTTGTACATTTTATGCTCATAAATGCTCTAAATAACAATATTTCTATTTGGAATTTGGGAGCAATATTGTCAGTAGTTACAGAATAAAATAAGCGTTCATTTTTCTCAAACACATACTTTAGATAGTAAAACAACAGAAACTGATTATTTGCAATTGTCTCTTATGTTTTCACCAGAGCTGTATACTGTTGACAAGGTAAAGTTAGTTCATTTTAACTTATCTGGGATACATTAAACAGTTTAATTAGTTTAGTATTTTTAATTCAGCTAGCTGGGTTAACTGTGTTAACATGTTAATGGTTATGTTAGCCATGTTAAAAGAGCAGGGTTAGCTCAGTTAGGCTACATTAGCTGGTTTAGTTACATTAGCTTAGTTGTGGTAGCAGGTGTACTTAGCTGGCTTAGGTTGACAGGGTTAATTAGCCTGGGTTAGCTTTTCTGAATTTCAGAAAGTGCTCATTTTACATTGAAATTGCAATTTTGTACAAACAATTTAAGTGATTACAATGTTCAAAACATAAGAGCTGCAAATGTTTATATTGTAGCCTACTTTATAAAAAAGTCCAGACCTATAACAAGCTTGACCCAGCTCTCATTAAAGAAAAATTATTAGGATTTGAAAATGACTAAATGCTCCACATGGAACACATTTCTCAATTATTTTATGAAATGCTACCTCCTGTGAAAGATCTGTTATTTTATGAATATATGATTTACTGAAAAATGTGTTTATGCTAATTATATGCCTTATTTGAAAAATAAATCATCTTGACTTTGTTTTGTGTAATATTAGATTTCCCTTTTTATTTGCATTTTCACAACACTTCTGGATTAAATTCCATTCAGTTTCAGTTTTTTTACAACACGTAAATGTGCCAATTGAATAAGAATTAGTAATACTGCCTCACAGCACACTTTTGTAAATGAGATCATATGAACATAAATTCATCACCTGTTATGTACTGAACATGCTGGATGCAATCATACGTCACTTATAGACTTCATGAAGTGAATGAAAAAGCTGTAAAAGAACTTTCCAGACCTTATAAAGGGTTTGTGACATGTCACCATGGGCTCTTATGGGTTAAGTTTTAAGAGGGAACATGTAACCTAAAACATGGCTTGAGATCTTCCTGTAGCCTAGACAAGATGGATCAATCCAGAGTAAGGAAACCTCTATATGCTGCGACATCACAACCACAACCTTCACTTAGAAAAATAATTGCAATATTACTCTGAAAAAAATGCAATTAGATATTTTCCTCAAATCAAATCGCTGTAACGTTATTTATCAGGAACAATGTTGACTGAAAGTTACAGAATAATGGCTGTGTCTGAATCTTGAGGGGAGGCGCCTTGATCCCTTGCTGCCTGAGTAGGTGCCTTAGAAGGCAGCACTGACATTAAGGCATTTGTAACAGACTCACATTTAAAAACATTCAGTAGACATCAATACAGTGCCACATTTCTGACACCTTCACAAACTGAGCAGAGTTTTAAAACGCAGCCTTTTAAGTAAACACTGGACTTCCTGCCTCAGAAGGCAGCCTGAGTAGGCAGCACGTCTAACGGATGAGACACTGCCGATTTTAGATAGGTGATATTTGTGTTGTAGCTTGAGTAAAACTCACCGAGTCCCGCAGTCCGGCATCCCAAACCCCCCCTGCTGTCCTCCTCACTTCCAGACATCTCGCTTCACAAACACATCTGAAAACACACAGTCAGTAACAACATTCAACCACAAATATCAGCTGTGCTGGGTGTGTTTGTAAATGTACCTCTGCGTGCGGTGAAGTTCTCATTCAATAACAAAAACAAAGCCAACATGCTCCGGCTGCGCTGTACCACACACAGTATTTATTAACGTCAGTTACAGAGAGCCAGTACTAAGGTATTGATAAGTATCCATTTTTACTAGATCTCTGTAAAGAAGTTTCCTCAAAAGGGGACGCTAATGCTAAAGCTAAAGCTAACTGGGCTGTCAATCAAGTAGCTACAGCTATAGCTAACACACATAGATCCGGGTGTTCTAACCGAAACACGTTTTAAGTTCGCACACGGAAAAAACGGAACAAAAGTCTCCCTTATTAAACACGTAAATGTTAAGTGTTGGCAGGGTGAACTGCGCGCTGTCACACGCCGGGGTGTGCGTGTGTGCGCGCGCGTGCGAGCGTGTGACATGAAGCAAAACAGCCGTAAGTTGTTATGAGGATGATATTGTCGCTGTTTATAAGCACAGCTGGACCCCGGCCGGGCTGTAATGGCAGCTGGTTAGCGAACTTACTCACAGGTCAGTCGGAGGTCCAGAGAACACACACAACACACACACGCTTCTCAGGGATTGTTTCAGGTGAGAATGTAGTTGTCAAACGTGGCGGTCAAATAGTAAACTTTCGAAACAAACAAACAAACAAACAGGCATTAAACGCTGTTGAGCTTTGCAGCCGTCGTCCACTCTGCCCCCTGTTCCTTTTCTCCAGCGTCGTCAGTGACCACAAGCTAACATCCTCATACACAAAGAGATCAGGGGGTAGACATCCCATAATAATCCTGAACACTCACCCCCCCCCATACACACACACTCACATACACACACACTCAGCAACGTACAGACCATAATAGTCACTCCCCACACACACACACACACTGTTCACACACATACACACTCCTCCTTTCCACTGTCCCTGCCCCCATAGCAACCATGTTACTATGGAGACACCCCCCCCTCTCTCTCCCTGACATCCCATAATAGTCATGCAGCCTGTGCTGACATCCCATAATAAACACAACTCCTAAAAGAGAGGTGGGGGGGGGCAGAAAAACACCAGTCACATGGTCTCCAGGGAAACTCCAGGCCGCTGGCGACAGACCATAATAGTCCTCGGTGGCGGTTTGTCCACCTGGCTGCTTCTGTTGTTGCACCCCACGATCGGCTAAAATGCCCCGCTGCCCCACCGACCAGGCAAGAAACGCCCAGCAAGGCTGCAGGAGGAAAGTGCTGTCAGTGCCACAGTGCTGCTCTCAGGATGGGGGGTTGCCCCAAGAGGGCACAACCAGCTTGTCTTTGGGGCATAAGAGTAGGGTAGCGGAACAAAACAGCCAGAAACAAACTCCTGTACAGACACTGGCCGACTAGATAACTAGTGTATAGTTGTTATTAATAAATCTCACACAGTGAGGGCTGTCTATGGCCAATCTACTGGACACATACATTTTAGAACTTAAAAGGGTTCATTAGGGTAACAGGACAGAATCAAGCTCCAGTGGAGACTAGGCAACTATATTGTTAATAAATCTCATACAAGTTCTGTTTCTGGCCTTTCTACTGAACAAACATAATTGTGAGTAACAACCTGGGTACCATCAATTCCACTAGAATACAAAGGGGGACTGTATTTTTATTAGCAGCAGCAGCAGCAGCAGTAGTAGTAGTATTACATCTTACTTAAGTGCAGTTTGTGATCTTTTGCTATATATGTTAACATCTCATTAACTAAAGAGTGAAGAACAACATACTGCAAAATCCTACTTTGCTATGGTTTTAAGACAACATGGGATAACCAATCCATTGTCTTTTATACATAGTCCCATCACTGTGATTAATCTGCTCATAGCTGGTTAAGCATTAAGCTTTAGGCTACATTTCACTGATACTGTAACTAACACATAGCATCACTTTTGGTTTGTGAAAGAGGCTGTAATAAATGGCCCATAAGGGGTCCATAAGTACCATTATTTCTTGAAATGAAGCCCTCCAGGTTGCTGAGCATAAGATCCCAAGAGCTGTAATATCTCACTGATTTACTGCAGTACATCAACTGATATATTTCCATTGTTGCCAGTTTGGATCATGTTAATGGTTTGACTGATGTTAGCTATAAGCTGGGTAATTTAGCTCAGTTGCAGATTAATGAAGACATTCTACTGAAATGTGTTATACAGTATAATTGTTAAGGCACTGGCCTAGTGCATACACATCCTATGTGTATCCTATTTCTAAGGCAGAAAGGTCCAGTTCTAGTCTGCTGCCAGCTCAGATACACCCACTAAACCTGATAACTGACCCATGAGTTGAATTAGATGTGTTTGAGCAGAGTGATCACTAAACTGTGGTGGACACTGACCCTGAAGGCCTAGACATGGACACCCTAGATATTATCAGTGGCAGTAAAACCTCTTTCCTACATCAGACATGATCAGCTGTCAGGGACGACAAAACAGATTTATTGATACATTTGGATTGATTATTATGGGACATGTGTTGTGAGCTATTGGTGATATGTACTGTATTATGCATGATGAGTTATGAATTATATATTACAGCTTAGTGATTATTTATTATGTACGTATAATGGGTTACAAGTTATGGGTCAGGTGTTATAAGGTTATAGCTTCTGGGTTAAGGAGTAAGGATTCTGGGATACAGTTAATATAATTAAAATCTATGGGCTTAGGCTTGTATGAGCAGAGTTACTGCAGAGTTATATTCTTCTCCACGATCCTACACTGTCTACAAGGCGACATGTAACTGCAATTAAAGGTGCATGCCTACATCCCACCGACCTACACACACACACACACACACGCACACACACACAATCCTCTTCCTCTGAGAAGAGATCAGTCGCCATGGAGATTTGTGGGTGGGGGGCGGTTGGGCATTGGACACCAATCAGTGCTGGAGTTAGGGAGGTGGTGTCACGCTGTAACCCCCCCACCCCACACTCACCAACATCCCATAATATTCTCTGCATGCTTAGAAAAAGCCAGACTCTCCCAAACTGCTTCAATAGCTACACCTACAGAGGTAGCAGAGAGTCAAGAGCAAGAGAAGGTGCTGAAGTCACTAACTCATAACCTACTTTCCTAAACACACGCACACACACACACACACACAGTAGCATCTGCTCCTATCTTTGTTGGATGTTCCTGTATTGCCAGAATATTCAAACGCTCACCTAACTGAGCTATCAACATTGGCCCATTTTTCTAGTTTTCAAATGTTAAAATATTCACATTTTCCATCATCTGGGGGTCAATTGGTCCCCAGAAAGAGCTAACATACACATGTTAACATACACACACACAAACAAAAAGCAGTATTGTGTACCACTGGGAGAATGAGGACACCAAGTGGTGAGATGTGAGTCAAGCTCAGGGTGGGAGCGTGTTTTACTGCACAGACATACGGTACCAGCTCTTCAGCCCACGGAATTCCTGCTTTTTCCTGCTCAACAGAAGAATGAGACACACTGTGATAAGGAAAAAAAACCTACTCCTTCCTGCTGACGATATGCTGCTTCTCTGTGCCAGAGGTGGGAGGAGTTAGGTGGGAGGGATTTCATTTCCATCCCATAATATCCCTCTTGGATGTCCACTACAACCTAGGGATTTGAGAACGAGGTCAGCTGCATGTCCAGAAATAATGAGTGAACTGCATCCTTATGGACAGTCAGGAAGCGCTTACACGGACATCCATTGTCTAAACTGTAGCTTACATTGCTATTAAGACAAGATATTTAACCTGCTTGCCAAATCCTATGATTGTTTGTGACTGCTTGTAGAGAGCAACCTGAATGGTTAAATGGGCAGGATAATAAAATCAAACCAAGAATATACACTCACTGGCCACTCCATTAGGTACACACACCTTGTATCTACACTCATTATCCATTTTATCAGCTCCACTGACCATATAGGTGTTCTGCAATTAAAACTACCTGTACACCTGCAAGTAAAATTACACCTGTTTCAATGCACCATTTAGCCTGTTTAAACATGCTGTTTAGCATGTTCTTAAACAGTCAGGATGCCCAAGGATCACCACAGAGTAGGTACTATTCGGGTGGTGGATCAATGTTAACACTTCAGTGACATTGATGTGGTGGTGGTGTGTTTGTGTGTGTTGTGCTGATAGAGGTGGATCAGACACAGCAGAGCTGCAGATTTTTTTAAACACCTCAGTGTCACTGCTGGAGTGTAAATTGAGCACCAACCAAAACTATCCAGCGAAGAGTCTCCTGTGACCACCAATGAAAGACTAGAGGACCAACACAAACTGTGCAGCAACAGATGAGCTGCTGTCTCTGACTTTACATGTACAAGGTGGAACAACAAGGTAGCTGTATTTAATAGAGTGGACAGTGATCTAACAGTGTTTAAAATCTTGTACCAGCGCAACACAGACTAATACAGCACCATCACATCAGTGTCACAGAAGTGGTGAGAATGATTCATTACCCATTTCTCTGAAGGTCCTGATCTTTGAAGAACAGGTGAAAGGAGGCTAACAAAGTATACAGAGAAGCAGATGGACTACAGTCTGTAACTGTAGAACTACAAAGTGCACCTGTATGCTCAGTGGACCTGATAACATGCACAATCAGTGTAAATACAAAATATGTGTACCTAATGATATGGCCAGTGAGTGTATCTTATGAATATGTGTGTGTGTATTTTATAAAGCTAAAGCTAGTCTATGATGCAATATTGAGGCATAATGCATACATTTATTTGATCTTCATTGTATGAGAGCTTTGAAATGACCTCATCCTTGAGAATATGTTCTTTATTGCTACAGTTACATGAAGCAGAAAAGGATATAGTTCATGTGCTAACAGTGAATCAAAATCAAATCAAATCAAATTTATTTATAAAGCACTTTTTACAACTGATGTCACAAAGCAGCTTTACAGGGTTAGTAATAACAAACACCAAATCATTAATCCCTAATCCCCGGTGAGCAAGCCAACGGCAACAGTGGCAAGGAAAAACTCCCTCAGAGCTGGATGAAGAAACCTTGGGAGGAACCAGACTCACATGGGGGACCCATCCTCTGGTCTAGTAAATAAAAGTTTGTGATAAATCATAATCATATGATGTTGTTGTAATGTTCAGGTGAACTGATATGGTGACAGTAGTGGGACAGGAATGATGATGATAATGGTAATAATGATAACAGCCAGCATATGAACTCCAATGTGGGCAGTAGAGTAGGGCATCTGCAGCAGGCCACAGTAGTTGGTTGTTGGTGTGCAGCTGATCCAGGGAAGCATCATGCAGAGAATAGTAATCAATCTTCCATCAGCCTTGGACCGGACTGGTGGGCAATCATTCACTCGGAAAAAGACAAAGATGGAATTAGTTCTGTTTGGATTTATATAGCACAAGGATTATGAGACATATCAGAGTGTGGCTATTGACTCCGGCAGAAGTATCTAGAACAGCCTACCTAAAGGAGAGAGTGAATATACATTAACCTCTTAAACTGTAATGGACCCATCAGTCATTCCACATCATTCTATTATACTACCTAAAAAATTATTGAATATTTCAAGGTGCTGGATAATTCTGAAGACTAAATGGTTAAAACAAATACTATGTACAGTGACAAAAGACGCACATACAGTCCTCGGAATCAAACACAAACAAATGTAATTAGCATAACATGCAATTACAACCAATTAGTGTTTGCTGGGAACATAACGTGGGCTCAGGGTCATTGGGTTTAAAAGGACGTGGTGTTAGGGGTCTTATTTACGAGAGAGGGGCGGATGATGGAGAGAGAGGAGAGGAGAGGCGCCGGACATGACACTGGGACACACATTGCCATGGTGTTGCTGGGGGAGACAGAGGAGGACGTCACTCGGAAGGATGTTGGGACACAAAGAGAGACAGAGAGGTGAGAAGGAGAGAGTGACAAAGAAAAGAAAGGAAAGGAGTGGAGAGAAGGGACAGAATAAAGTGCAGATGTTTATCATTTTCACAGCTGGAGGCGGAGCTAGTGAAGCTACTCCAAAATAATGCTTGAAGAAAATGGACATCATTTTAAATCTTTTAACCAAAAGGTGGTTTAAACTGCTGAAAGGTTTGATTCCTGATGGTAAGACGTTTATCAAATATTCCTCTTGGAAGATGGCAATATCTAAGCTTTGTATTTAAGTTAAATTAGATTACATTTTTGCCAATGTGATTTGCACATAATGGAATTTGACCTAAACATTTTACCCATCCATGCAGTGAAACACACACACACACACAAGTGAACACTAGGCTGTGGGCAGCCATTTCCATGATCCCCGGGGAGCAGTTTGAGTTTAGTTGCCTTGTTCAAGAGCACTTAAATCATGGCCTGCCCAGGCATAGAACTGACAACCTTCTGGTCACAAGACCAGATCCCTAATCACCAGGCCATGGCTGTTCTGCAAATTAGCAATGAAAGCAACTTCTTTTGTATTAAACACTGCTGCAGAGTGCCATTGATGCAAAGCAACATTATTACAAAACGGCAAAGGCAACTTCTGTGCCTAATCATGCAGGGCTACACAGAGATACACCCACACATACTAGTGAACATATTAGGGGCAGGGAGTGCACATGCCAAAAGAGGTGAACAGCCCTATACACAGCACCTTGGGGAGCAGTTAAGGGTTAGATGCCTTGGGCACTTCAGTCATGTCCTGCCAGAGGTTTAGTGAGTGATTGAGTGAGTGAGTGAGTGAAATAATGAATAAGTTCATGAGGTGGTTTGAATATAAAAACATTTTGGAGAACTATGTGTCTTCAGATTTTTATGGTTATTGTGTAAACCAGGATGTTAAAATCTTGTCTTGGATGGCCAGTGATCTGGCAATTAAAAGATGAATTGAACAAGAGAGAGGAAAATCATCATAGGGTGCAGGATGCTTGTCCTCCAGGACTGGATTAGAAGACCTGGTATAAACACTCATTAGACCAAACACAGTTCCTGCAGGTTGTATCTGTATTAAATTACGAAATGTGATAGGATGACCAAAAATAAAAAAGTCAAATTTTCTTGAAAAAGATAAGCAAAATCTAGAAATGTCCCTAAAATCTATGAAAGGTCAAAGGTCATGCTGAAAGCTATCACATGTTTAACACAATAAAAGTGAAATTGTTGTTTTATTGATCAATTATAGATGGTGTGAGAGCTTTTTATAATCTGATTGATTCTGATGCCCTTTATCTCTCTTGATGTTCCACGCTGAGGTACCTCACAATCTCTGGGAATTCCTTTCATAAATGGGTCAACACTAAAATTTAAACTTACACAAATGGGTAAATCCGTTGTTTTAACCATGTTATTAAAACCTCCGGTGTTGGGGTCCCCAGTGCTCCCCTCTCCACAACCCCCTCATCTCAGAGGTGATTTATTTGCCCCAAGTTCCAATATTTGTCAGCACTGCAGGTCCCCTCTTGTCTAAATGTCATCCCTTCTTTAAAGACAATGCAGAGGGGTAAAGGATGAGGGAGCAGGAGGGAGCAGGGTAAAGGGGGAGGGGGACACTCGTAAAAACGAGCAACAAAGTTTGGGAAAATTAAACATTAGGTAAGGCGTGTTCACCGGGGAGGATTCTGGGCTGGGGTGCACTGCCCTTCCTCTCCTGCATTGTATCTATCAGGTTATTTATTGTGGAGGCCCGTATTTCTTTCTCACACTCGCTCTCTGCTGGCTTTTTTATGCACAGCTGTTTTGTGAGGGCTGCAAGATTTAAGAGCAACATTTTCTGACGCTGCCTTCTCTGACACTAGGTAACACACACACACAAACGAGGGAAAGATTTAGTTACATGTAACCAAGTACTGGACTGTACTTGGACTATCCTTCTCACACACACGTCATACACATTTAAATAGAAGACACCAAGCAACCCCCACACACACACACACACACTCAGTCTTATAGACATATTTAGAGATACATACACAGCTGCACAATATGGCATTCCTTAAAAATGATCTGACTTATTCCTCTTAACAATACAGATAATACAGAAGTCTTTTACTGTGTACTGCAAGCATCCTGACCAATCACAGACATCCATTAAACAAACCACATCCAGGGTTAATGTGTTTTCTACAGGGATGGTGCTGAGCTGATAGACGCTAGATGTACTGTATATATCAGCAGAAAACGCTACACTGCATAGTAGAGTGGGAAAAGAATCAATGAGTAGTCAGTCATAGATAACTCATAGCTTACAGAATTCAATAGCAAACCTTATCTGGTGGCTCTAGAACATTCAAGTTAGCAGTTTCTGAGATGCTACCACCCTTCACACCTTTAGAACATCAATCAAATAGTGTTCTTTGCCCATAATATTTGTTTTGCCTTCTGCTACAACTGACTGGTGTGCTCGCTTATTTATACGTGCAACAAACTGTCACGTGGCCTCTGTGATGTCCCAGGGTTATAATATTATGGTATGACCGTGTATAGTGATTTTTGCAATCTAATGTTAGGAAACCTGTCAGCAATGCAACCGTTTCCTACTTGTTGATAGTATAGTGGAAGAGTCTAATGGCTGAAGATTACTATACTGCTATCTAGTAAACATAAATGAATCAATGAAACCAATCTTGCAAGTAAACTCTTTATAAAAATAGATAGTGTATAGATACTGTGTTTGAGAATCAATACAGTATCATAAAACAACTTTGTGATACTGAAGTGTATTGACATTTTTGTACACCCCTACTCTGAATATATATTTTTTAACGATGTTCAAATATCAATTTTGATTATCGTAGCATTTTCCCCACTGATATATCACATAAAACAGGTTATACCTGAACACTCACTTTCTCGCCTGCAAATATAACTAACACATGCTCTTATATAGAGTTGTAATTACAAGCATTCAAGTTATGAATTGGATCAGTCTCTCTTCACTTCCTAAAACACACAGATAATTATCGCATTAGCTGAAGGAGCTGCTCAACACTTGCCTTTAAAGTGAGGTCACACACTGTGTTTTATGCTAACAGTGAAAACGAGGCCAAACTCATCTCTCCATGTCACTCTTAATGTACTACAACCTGACCCATTACCCCTCCTCTGTCCCCATCCCTCCCTCTCTCCCTCCATCCAGGCCTCCTTTATAACCTGTGTCCAAGCACTGCATCTACACGCATTGTGTCTGACTGCACTGGACTTTGGGAAATGGACTGAAATATCTGCTTTATTCAGAAAGGATGTGTTCTCTTTTCTAAGGAAATAACACAAATTATATAAATATTTTTTTATTAGAGTTCATTGGTTTTGAAGTCTCACCCAGACAGCAAGGACAGGTAACTCAACTTGGGATGTGACAGAGAGAGATATACCCAACTCGGTTAATGATACAGCAATCATTTCTGCATAAAGTCGATATTCTTACCTATAGTTATGACTCATAATCCAGTACGATGACTGACAGGTGGGGTTAAGACATTGTGATCTTACTGGACACACATCTGCGTGGACTGGCCTTAAAGAAGCAGCTGATCTGGATGTATTTCTGAATGGTCAGTGTGCTCCTTCTGGATTGGTAAGACTCTTACTTTCTCTTATTTATCTGAAATGAGCCAGATGATAATGAGCATGATAATAAGCAGAGCCGTGCTGAATGTTGGGTAGAGTTTTTGGTGCACATGCTTTACTGTGAGGGTTCTATAAATACTGTGAAACTTTCTACTGGACTTTAGTCAGATTAATGGTTCTGAGTCTAGGCAAGTGAAGGAGACTTAACATTCATGCATTTTAACCTCTCATACTCTGTGCAACTGTATGTAAGCTCCTCTCAGTTTCTCAACTCTTATGACTGCATAGCACATGTAAATCTCATTTCATTGTAGTTCTTGGATAATAAGTCTCAAGGCTAATAGCAGAACCATCCAGTTAAGAGTCTCAGTGAGTCCCCATACCCTCAGGGCAGGGAATTACCCTTTTTTAACCATTTCCAGGACAGGGCAATAGGTGAATATGCCTAAATTTTAAGGTGACTGTATTTTTCATGTATGTTGATCCTTTTAAGCAGATATGAGGGGATAATCCCCAAGTCCAAAGGCTGAGAGAGCGAGACGGGACAGGAAACTGACACACCCTCTGCCCATCATCCCACACCACACTGTAGACGCACTGACAGACGGACAGACAGTCTGATGCCAACGGTCTCCTCTGTGAATCACACGGGACGACTCCTCCTGCTGTTGCTATGGGCAACCCACCTCTCCATGGCGACCAACTGGCTGTAAGATGCCGTGCCTGGAAGCGTCTGTTTGTAATGCTATAACTTGTAAAAGATGGTGACATCTTTCTCCTTCTCACGCACCCTCTGTACCTCTCTCTTTGTCTTTCTCAACTCTTAAAACACTCCATCTCTTTTCCTAGCCTCGTTTTTTCCCCCTCGGCCCTTGTTCATTGTGTACTCCTCCTATTCACCCCATGTCCCCTTGTCTATGGCCTTTCTTTAGGGTAACATACTTACTGCCCTTCTGTCTCTCTGCAGGTCTCTAGCACGGTTGCCACGCTCACGTCCGATTTCGGGCGACGGGCCATGTGGACGTCTGAGAGGGCTTTCCGCAGGACAGGTGGGGGTGTGCCGGGCACGGGGGGAGGTCATGGAGTCTGTAAGGAAAGCTGCAGAGATGGTCATTGAAGAGGTGAGAGACTGTCCACTAAACCAAACAAATGCTTCATGAGCTGCTGTAGCACATCACTGTTCTAGTGGCTAAAAAATCAGTGATGTGCCGTTTTGATCAAACAGTGCATGCAAGATCATTTCTAATGATTTTATAGACTGATTCCCAATCTAGTGTCCCACCTCTCACCCCGTTTAGCAACAATTATTTGCATATTTTCACCTTAAAGACATTTTGATCTAAAGTTTTGAAAATGTTAGAAGTTAGATTTTAAGTACATATGAACAGATATCCTCCAAAATGATGACTTTACAAGAGAAGGAAAAAACATACTGCTTCTAATGGAAGTCAGTGGAACCAGACATTTTGGGCTATTTCTTGTGGTCTTGTGGTAAAGAGCAGCAGGCATTTTTAAATTATATCAAAAATTAAAAGAAAATACAAAAAAATAAGACATTGTACTGTATGAAAACAGGGCCTTCATTTTTTTTATGTATACAGATGTACGTTCTCTAAAGAGTCACAATTATGAAAATATACTGTATATAACAGTAGAAAGTTCATTTATAATATGACATGTACATCTTTTCTCTCTTTTCTGCTTGTTTGCTTGCTACAGTGTCAGCACCAGTTCAGAAACCGCCGCTGGAACTGTTCCACCACACCTCGTGGCATTAACGTGTTTGGCCGGGTGATGAACCAAGGTCAGACCTTTCTAATCTTAGGTTCTAGAGACACACTATCAGGAGTTATTTTCATAAATCACATATTATTGAAGTCTAATAGAAATACTATAAACTAGTCTTAGTTGTCATACAAAATGAGTTTGAATTAGTCTGTCTCTACCAGGTGTAGGTGCTGTGATATTGACTGCATCACTGCGGGTTGTGTTTGCGTAGGCACCCGGGAGGCAGCATTCGTTCACGCTCTGTCCTCTGCGGCAGTGGCTGTGGCAGTGACACGGGGCTGCAGCCGGGGGGAGTTGGAGAGGTGTGGCTGTGACCGGAAGGTTAGAGGGGTCAGCCCAGAGGGTGAGTCAAATGATAAAGTGTGAACATGCACGCGCACACACACACACAAACACAAACACGCCTCATTCAAGGACATGAAGCAAAAACCCCTCAACCTTTCATCAGAGACAGGGTGAACATGCTCTCAGCTGGACCTGCAGGCACCCTTCCAGAATCTCACTTAAAATCTATGAGAAGGAAACTACATAGTAACTTCACCTCTCCTTCTCTCTAAAAATGCTTAATTAAGCAGTGAATGCTAAAGAAGTGTGATTTTTACATAATAATAATAATAATAATAATAATAACAACAATAATAATAATAAATGAATTCTGTACTTAAAGGCCCTCAAGCGCCTGACCAACTCAGAACTCATTCAAGATCCAGTTCTCTTGTAGGATGACAGGCCATAGCACCAAAACAACTGGTTACCCAAAAATAATGATAAAAATTGGCTTACATATCTAAACAAATTCAAGGATTAAGTTTGAAAAATAAATAAAAAATGATCTTCTTAGTTTTTATTTAACCGTTAATTTAACCAGGCAAGTCATTAAAAACTAATTCTTATTTACAATGGCATCCTGGGTAGCAGCAAGTGCCACTTGAGGGACAAAGAAAATAGATGACAGAGTTTGTCTTAGGGACTAAGTGTGATGTAAAGGGAGGAGCAGGTGTTGTATACAGTAGATGGCTGTAGTAGGTTTGTAAGCATGGTGAGGTTTTTCTTAGTAGGGTCTTATAAATGAATGTAATCCAGCATATTTAGCAACAGATGTGTAAAGAGGGAGAGTTAACCAGAAAGTAAAGACAGAAGTGATGTGAACTAAAAGGGAAATTTGTAATGAAACCTTTAGTAGAATGATAAAGAAGATCTAGCTTTGGAAGCACACATTTACATGCCTATAAACTGTACCATCATCTAACAGAGTTACAGTAGAACAGTCATTTGAACCAGGCTGATTTTGGCAGCACAGGTGAAGGCGGAACCATTTCTATATGGGCAGTCGTGATCTACTGGTTAGGGATCTGAACTTGTGACCGGAAGGTCGCTGGTTCGATTCCTGTGCAGGTCATGATTGAAATACCCTTGAGCAAGGCACCTATTGGGCTGCCCACCACTTCAGGCACATGTTCTCACAGCCTAGTGCGTTCACTAGGAATGAGCGAGTACACCACTATCTGTATCTGTTCAACCATCTAAATTATCTGTATCCTTATCTGTACTTGGAGTGGGTGGGGCCAAAACCGGAATTGGGCGTGGTTTAACCGGAAGTGGGCTTAAATCGGTATATTACTTTAAGTCTTAAATTGATATGGATTGATCAGAAGTTTCTATATGTATTGTTTATATGTCAGCCTTGTTCACTGTATTCTTCTCAAAAGCACCGCATTCAGTACCAGCAAAGTTTTCCAACTGCCATACTAAGAGAAAGCAGATGGTAAAATAAATAAATAAATAAATAAATAAACAAACCCAACCGGACTGGAGGTAGTGACGAAGCGACATGAGCCGTTTTCAGCTCTGTCTTGTCAAATGCACCGCGTATGTTACAAAATCAGTTCACAAAGTAACTTTAAATATCATACAAACCGAAATAGAGGCGAGCTGAAGGAAACCTAAGGAGTTACTAAAGAGAGCAGTGAGCTAGAGTGAAGCCAAGCACAGAGAGAAATCAGTCACTGTGTGTGCGTCAGTGTCTGTATGTGTACGAGAGTGGCTGCAGAGAACTCTGGCTGCAGTATCTGTGTAGGGAGGGGTGGGCGCTTTGTGTGACTGGCCAATCACAGATCGTGAAGACAGTCAGTTACCCAATGAGGATTTTCCTTCAGCACGAGCACGGATATTGACAAGTTTTACTCATATCATGCTCGTTACTCGTCAACAATGCTTTATCCATACCGGATAGTCATCTGAAATGAGTATCTGGCTCAACCCTAGTATTCACTAGTGTGTGTTTCACTGCATGGATGGGTTCAATGTGGAGGTCAAATTCCATTGTGTGCAGTCACATTGACAAATGTTGAATCTAATCTAATAAAAAAAAAAAAAAACAAGCTTAGCCTTAAACTTTGATTGTGATTTGTTAATATGGGTAGAGAAGTATGAGCTGTCTAATCAAATGTTTAGATATTTATATGCCGTGGCCTGTTCATTGATAGCTCCCTCATTTGTAGTAAACTTAAAAGTAGGGACTCTTGTCTTAACCTGAGTGGTGAAAAGGTAAGTCACAGTACTGATGCCATAACTTGTAATGCAGAGGTGTCTAGCTTCAGGCCTGGAAGCCAGAGTTCAGCAGTTTGATTAGCACAGTAACGAAACCATTTACTTATGTGATTGTAATCTCTAAATATAGATTCTCAAACACACTCTCACACACGCACCTGTCTGTCTGTTTCTCTCTCTCTGCAGGGTTTCAGTGGTCTGGCTGCTCAGATAACCTGTCCTATGGTGTTGCATTCTCACAAACATTTGTGGATGAGCCAGAACGTGCAAAAGGGACATCATCAGGGCGACCACTAATGAACATCCACAATAATGAGGCAGGACGGAAGGTAAGTGAAGATATAAGTTTAATGATCCCCTCTTTAGTTTTTCTTATACCCTCTGTTCTTCACTTTCTTGTTTCTTGCACTCTTCCCTCCAGGCTATCCTGCACAACATGCAAGTAGAGTGTAAATGTCATGGTGTGTCAGGTTCCTGTGAGCTCAGAACCTGCTGGAAGGTCATGCCCCCATTTCGCAGAGTTGGTGCTGTGCTGAAGGAGCGCTTTGATGGAGCTACAGAGGTACAGGGTTCATTACAGACCCCTGCATCTAAACAATATTTGAAGACTTATAAGCAGAATTATAAGAAGAACAGATAACATTTGTTCATTTCTATCAGTTGAGTTTGATATTCAGATGACCCTGAAGGTCTTCATTATCAGGTTCAGGCGTGTTAGATTATGAAAAACTCTGAAGTGTGGTAAATCTCCACAACCAGGACTGGGAACCACTGGTCTAGAGGGTGGCTTACACAAACTGTGCATGTCAACACATGGACAAGTCTGTAATTGTACATTTTCAGGGTTTCCAACAAAGCAGAAGGTCACATGTTCTGGTTGCTCTCAGGTGCGTCTGACACGAGTGGGCTCTCGCACCGCCCTGCTGCCAAAGGACCCCCATGTGAAGCCACCAGCTGCACGTGACCTTGTGTACTTGGCCGCATCACCAGATTTCTGTCGGCTAGATCCTGAAAACGGCATCCCTGGGACAGCAGGCCGTCGTTGTAATGGTGAGAGCATTAAATAATTAGACATTATGTCACACACACAGTTGACCACATTAGTGACAAAGTTCATGTTGCATTTTTAATGAACATGAGAGGAGGAGGGAAAGACGTAAAAGTACCTCCAACATCTGAAACTTCTTCCTCTCTCTGCTCCTCCTCCTCGGGCTGCAGGAACATCACGGTTGGCACCAGATGGCTGTGAACTAGTGTGCTGTGGGCCAGGCTTCCGGGCTGGAAGAGCTGAGGTGATCCAGCGCTGTTCCTGCAAGTTCTCCTGGTGCTGCTCAGTTCGATGCCAGCAGTGCAAAAACACTGTGCTCATTCACACCTGCAGAGAGTGACACATACCGACATACAGTCACACACACACAAGATAGAGATAACAAAGCCTGCCTTACCTACAGTTACAGACTGTAGTCCATCTATTTCTCTGTGTACTTTGTTGGCCCCCTTTCATCCTGTTCTTCCCTGATCAGGACACCCACAGAGCAGGTATTATTTAGGTATTGGACCATTCTCAGCACTACAATGACACTGAGGTGGTGGCATGTTAGTGTGATTATACAGCAGAGCTACTGGAGATTTTAAACACTATGTTAGCTCACTGTCCACTCCATTAGACACTCCTACCTTGTAGATGTAAAGTCAGAGACAGGAGCTCACCTGTAGCTCCAGTTTGTTTTGGTCATCCTCTAGTTCTTCATTGGTGGTCACAGGATGCTTTTGAGAAGTAACGGAAAACAACACTTCCTCCTTTTGGACACTGTTGTATATAGTACTTATGTCATTTTGTGATTTCTGAAAATGTTCAGTGCCCTAAACGGTACAAGTGTACCAAGTCGCATGCCTTTATAAAAAAAAGTCATCATTTTCACACATTACCTAAACTGGAGTACATTTCTGTGAAGTCATGGCCTAAACTTTGCCCCTATTAAGAATAACAACTGAATTAATCTAAATAGTTAGATTCCCTCACATTCTCTTGAGAACAGCTGCTATGTTATCTTTTACCTCCCATTGCCTGTACAGTCCATTTGGGGACCAAGGACCAGCTATAAAAAAAGTAGTATACATTTAAACAAGTGGTTTTTATTTTGTATAAAGCTGAGTCATGAATGAGTTGCATCCATATAGAAACTAAAGATTGCAGCGTACACAATCTCATCCAGGAGTCAGACATCAGCACCCATGAATTGCTACACTCACAGTCTACTAACACCAAGCACAGCACAGCTAAAGGGCTGAGCAAAACAACAGAGAATCCGTAATAGTTAAGCAACACACAATCCACATACTTTTTGCTCTCATGTTTGTTGACCTGCTTCCTTCACCCTGACCTGAGGCCAATTCAAGCTCTTAATGCAGATTTGATCATGACACACACACACACACACACACACACACACAAACTAACTTAACCAGACAAAGCTTTAAGGCGGAGATTAACTCTGGAATAACACAAAGTTCTTTATGGGGTTTAGTATATAATAGAGTTACAAATGTAGGCTAGAGCACTTTGCATATAAGCAGTATTTATAATTTCTCAACAGTATTACTGATTGTGTCTCTCGTCTCTTATTTATTTGTCTGTGTGCAAGTCTGCATTTCTGATCATTCTCTGTACCAGCACACTGTCCTGCTGCAAAATGGCTGCATTGTTCTCTTCTTGCTGCTATGTTCTCTGAATTGCCTGGTCAAAATAAACTGGATTACACATTGAACACTGAACTAATCCATTGCAGAATAACTGTGTCCCTGTAATACACAAATCAACACAATTACTGCAACATTTATCTGATACTTTTACGTACAAATGTGAACTACAATAAAAAAGACAGCTTATGTATCAGATGCACCACTTTTATTACAAATATAGTGAAATTACAAACACTACACAGCTGGATTAAAGAAAGTCCACATCTTAAACCTCTTTCACTACTGTTAAAACGGTTATTAAAAATAGCACATTTCAAAGCGTTTACATTATCAGTAAATCACAAAATATAGGTCTATCAGAAAAGCTAAATAATAAAAAAAACAACAAGTTTCAAAGCATATAACCATTTAATTCATCCACCCAAAAGTATAAAGTAAGACCTTTAAAGCTATAGTCAGACCAAAAACCTAATTTCCCTCTGACCTCAAGTGTAGTAAATCAGCCTGACATCACATCAGTTGGTGTCTGAAGTCAGCTAGCATATGGTTAATACAGCTCACAAGCAATGAAAGCTTATGTACACCAGATACAGTCATGACACCTCAGGCATAAATTGCCACCTGCCAGAGGTAATATTAATGTTTACCATGTGGTTTTTGTCATATGATATACATTATATATTATCACTTTGAGAACTGATGTCATTTTGGAGCATTTCTGCTGATCTGTTGATCATGAAACTTTAAACACAATGTAAACTCTGGCTGCTATTTTCAAATGATGTAAACAAAAAAGAAAAACATCAACAGGTTTTGTTGTGACAGTAACAATATTTATACAGGTGTTGTGTAAGGGGGACTGGTATATATACAGTATATATAGTAAATTTCTGAAATGTTGGCTGATCAACTGTAGTTGAGGTCAGGAGGAAATTTGTGAGACTATTTTTGGTCAAAACCTTAATACAGTATGGCATAAGAGCTCCAGTCAGGAGTTGCTGCACCCTGCAGACTAGTTTTGGTACTGCATGCACATCAACTTTCAAACAGCACCAGCACTGAATAACTGTAAGTACAGTGAAAAACTGAAGTCTTTATTAATAAACCCAGAAATGGGTTAGCTCCTAGCAGGGGATTAAATAAATCATAATTTGCATAAAATGCAGAGAGATTACTCTTAGTGATCCACTTTGACTGGCTTGCCAAAAAGTAATGTAAGCATCCTGTAGATGGACCTAAGTTCAAAGTTAAACTATATTGATGCCATTAATTGTTTTTGAGGTTTAAGGTTCTATGTAAGCATGTCATACACATATTGGGAGCAATCCCCCTTCAGGTAATAATAGAGAGCAATTGCATTTTCAACATTCAAATGCTGAATCAATTATTCTTTCTGTCCCATGATCAGCATCATCAAGTCCTGCAGAAGAAGAACTGAAGGTCTGGGTTTGTTTCTTTATTATGAGCTGAGAACTGCATCTGAAGAAGATTAATATATATAAAGTGCTCCCACCATCACTAGTATTTCTTTGCTTGTGTCAGAAGAGTTGCTAATTCAAGTCTCATGTTTTTCTTTGTGTAAGATTTATGAAGGCACTATGTGCAGTTTTTTTTTTATATCTAAAATACACTGTTAATCCCACCTCCCACATTTTCACATTTTCCATATCTTTGCCGTTTCTAGCCTATTCAGATAAACAAACCCTCCCAAGCCATAAACCCTTACTGTACTCTTTCTCTCTCTCTCTGGAGGGTGTATTTCTCACTCTCTGTCCTCTACAGTAGAGTACAGCGTTTCCTCGGTTTGGTCTCAGGAGGCTCCAGTGCTGCTAGTATAGCCTCATCAAACACGTTCTTCAGTCCTCGCTAAGGAAGAAAGAGAAAGACACACCAAGACAAAAAGTAATGCAAACTCTACAGTGGCAATAAATAAATAAACCATGAAACTGTTCTGACCCCATTAGATTTTAGGTAAAGTTAGCATATGTTGGTTCTACTTAAGATTCCAAAGCTAACTAAAATTACAATATTAGAAACTCCTCTTTGACTTATCTCTGTAAGGGACAATGACCAACAAAGTGTCCAGTTATACAAAATTAATGCATGAGGCACAGTCAAAGAGCTCCACAATGCAAACCAGAGTCTTAAGTCCACCAAGCCCAATAATTTTGTATAATGGCACGTCTTGAAGAACATTATGTTGCTTATATATCACACCTTTATCCCTAGCCACCACACATTTAGGCATTTTTGAGTACAGTGGAACCTCAGTTCTCTTCATTAATCATATTTCAACAAAGGTGCCTGATGATAACTGAAATGAAGGATAACTGATACCATATTTCCCCATAAGAAAATGTAAATCCAATTAATCCGTAAATACAAAAGACGAATGAAATGGATAAATGAACATTTAACATCACTCATTACAGGTTTACACTCCGTTTTAGAGAGTGCCAGTGTGGTGCAGCCTGCAGCATTTTTTTTGACATGTTTTAGTTTGTTCTGAGTGTTATCAACAAGAAACAAAGTCAGAATGAATGATTTAACACATGGGGAGGAATGCTGAGGAAAACCGGTTGGATAAACAATAGCTGGGACAAAATTTCCCTGAAAATAGTCGACAATAACTAAATTGCATGATAACCAGGGCAAACCATAACCAAGGTTCCACTGTACATACATAAAAAACATCTGAAAATATCATGAAAAGTAAATTGTCGTTCATAAATTAATTAAAAAAGGTATATTTTATTTTCATTACATGTGGAGTGATGGTTCAAGAATTTTGTACATTGGGCTGAGAGAATTTGTGCCCGAAGCGGTGGGCAGCCCTTATCCACTGGCGCTCGGGGAGCAGAAAAGGGGGTTAGGTCCAGCACACTTCAGTTATGTCCTGTCTGGGGATCAAACAGGCAACCTTCTGGTTACAAGACCAGATCCTTAACCACTAGGCCAAGGCTGTCCCCATGTGTTAGTGTTATGAACAAAAATTGAATCTACTACTACCAGCAGCTTCACTGAGTTAAGAGCTGAATGTAAAAGAAACAGTGGTGCTTAAAAGTTTGTGATCTCTTTTAGAAATTTCTGCATAAATATGACCTAAAACATCATCAAGTTATAAATGTAGATAAAGAGAACCAAGTTAAACAAATGAGACACAAATATTATACTTACTCATTTACTTATTGAGGAAAATGATCCAATATGACATTTGTGAGAGGCAAAAGTATGTGAACTTTTGCTTTCAGTATCTGGTGTGACCCCCTATTGCAGGGGTGGCCAACCCTGGTCCTGGAGAGCCGCATTCCTGCACAGTTTGGTGATGTCACTGCTCTGACACTACAATTAAACTTGCTAATTGCCTGCTGAGTTGAATCAGGTGTGTTTGATCAGGGAGATCACTAAACTGGGCAGGAATGCGGCTCTCCAGGACCAGGGTTGGCCACCCCTGCCCTATTGAAACAATAACTGCAACTAAACTTTTCCGGTAACTGTTCTTTAACCATTCTTTGGTAGAACAACTTGTGTGTTTAGGGTCGTTGTCTTGCTGCATGACCCACCTTCTCTTGAGACTCAGTTCATGGACAGATGTCCTTTTTTTCTTCTTTAGAATTCTCCGATTTAATTCAGAATTTATTGTTCCATCAATGATGGCAAGCCTTCCTGGCCCAGATGCAGCAAAACAGGCCCAAACCATGATAATACCACCATCATGTTTCACAGAGGGGATAAGGTTCTTATGCTGCAATACAGTGTTTACCTTTCTCCAAACATAACACTTTTCATTTAAACCAAAACGTTCTATTTTGGTCTCATCTGTCCACAAAACATTTTTCCAATTGTAAATAATACCATAAGCTTTATTTTGAATGCATTATTTATTGTGCTTTTATTTTGACATCGTTAAAACCGGAAGTATTAGCCCGTCATCCGCGCTACAGTGCAGAGCGCGAAAATAGAGAGAGAGAGAAAGACATGAGCAGAGAGAGAGAGAAAGATTGCCATTCTACAACTGGTCAAGGGCGCACACGGTAAAACGATGTTCCTTTGTTTGCACTAACTTTTCTTTGATCACACATATATGGAGTTATGGTTTGAAATGTTGATTTGCACAATGATTGTATGTTGTATGTTGTTGGGTATGAGCTACTTAGCCAGAACTAGGTTGTTAGTGTATTAGCACACACTCCTTATAATACGCTAGTTGTTTACTGTCTGTGATATTCTGTTGTCATTATTCACAACAAGAGTCAGATTTTCATAACTGCTTGTTAAGCTAACAGTGTTGTTTACAACTTGAATTCTTTTCCAAGGCAATATATTTGAATGTGTGGAGATTATCTTTCTGTTTAGAAATTTCAATGAATCCTTTTATATTTTTTATCAGTTTTCACGGTGTTTGTTGAAGATGAGTTCATAATGGAGAATAAATGAACTTCATTAACATCAGTATGAAGCGTGGACTCAATGATTGACCAGGAAGTAGTTACACCAATAGTCTTCTGGCTTGTCCACGTGATCTTTATTAAACTGCAGATGAGCAGCAATAGTTTTTTTTTGAGAGCAGTGTCTTTCTCCTTGCAACTCCATGCACACCATTGCTGTTCAGTGTTCTCCTGATGGTGGACTCATGAGCATTAACATTAGCCAATGTGAGAGAGGCCTTCAGTTGCTTGAAAGTTACTCTGCGGCCCTTTGTGACATCGGCGACTATTACATGCCTTGCTCTTGGAGTGATCTTTGTTGGTCAACCACTTCTGGAAGAGTAACAACGGCCTTGAATTTCCTCCATTTTTACACAATCTGTCGGACTGTGGATTGGTGGAGTCAAAACTTTTTAGAGATGGTTTTCCAGCCTGATGAGCATCAACAACTTTTTCAGAGGTCTTCAGAAATCTCCTTTGTTCGTGGTGTGATACAATTCCACAAACATGTGTTGTGAAGACTTTGACAGATCTCTGTTCTTTAAATAAAACAGGGTTCCCACTCACACCTCATTGTCATCACATTGATTAAAAACAACTGACTCTAATTTCACCTTCAAATGAACTGCTAATCCCAGACTTTCTTTTGCCTCTCACATACTATATGTCATATTGAATCATTTTCCTCTGTAAATAAATGATCAAGTATAATATTTTGGTCTCATTGGTTTAACTAGGTTCTCTTTATCTACTTTTAGGACTTGTATGAAAATCTGATGATGTTTTAGGTCATATTTATGCAGAAATATAGAAAATTCTAAAGGGTTCACAAACTTTCAAGCACCACTGTATATGAACCTCTGATCAGCTGTGAGTGCTGCTTAATGACACACAGTTTACACCAGCAAACATCATCCAAGAAATCAGTATAGCTGTGTTTATTGTGTGTATAATAAACAGTTATTGAGAAATTATGCTCCTCTACTATTATGACTGATGCACACAGTCTGGTGTTTTGTTTTGTTGGTCTTGTCCTCTTTATCCTAAAATGTAACAATAAACAGCAATAACGTAACTGTAGTATAGTACCAATAATACACTTGAGGGTCGGGCGATAACGTGAAATATTGGCACTGATGTACTGATCTACTTCACAGACGTCCAGTTATACAGAATGAATAATGAATCAGAAAAAAAATTTGTATTGTCTTCTGGTTAATACATATATCTATGAAACATATATTGTGCTAAAAGATTGGAAAACTTTACCTGAGTAAGAGCGGAGCACTCCACATACTTAACAGCTCGAAGATCTCTGGCCAGCTTGTCTCCACTCTCAGGTGACAGGGGGCGTTGTTTGTTCTTTGCAAGTTTCTCCACTGTATTACTGTCATCTCTCAGGTCCACCTGGGTGCCCACCAGCAAGAAGGGAGTACGAGGGCAGTGATGGGAAATTTCCGGCACCCACTGAAGGGGAAAGACATTGAATACATTAATTATGTACTATTAAAATAAATAAATAAATAAATAATATCTATCTATCTATCTATATATATATATATATAATCTTTAGTAGCATTTTAAACACAAATCTAATTAGGATTAGACTGCTTCAAAATGTAATTTTTTTTAGTCAAGACCACTGGCTTAGAGATTTCCATTTGGTTTACTCTAATAAGCAATAGGCACATTACAACTCATGTCAACCAATCAACATATTAGTTTACAGAGAACATTTCTGATGAGTATATGATCATTTCACGGTATTCCTGTTGTGGCTAAAAGATTCAACATTTGTGCTGTCAGCAGGGTTACAGTTACAGAATTTTCCTTTTGTTGATGGATTATGACTTGAAAGACATAACCTGTTTCAAGTATACACATCAGAAACTTGCCCATTTGTTTTTCTGCTCCACTTGATACTTAAAGCTTTGGTTTCTTCTTATATGATGATTTTTTTGTTGCTGTTCTTAAGCAAAGTTCAAAGCTCCTTATGTGATGAAAATGATCTATAAATTATGCATTTACTAGAATAAACATTGATATTTACATTGACTTATTTCATTGCAGACAGTATAAACCCAAGATTTCATCAATTTCTGCATTTCAACATGTATATTATGTCTATAATGCCTCTAGAATATACTTGCATGTATATTTCACAATACCTCTGACTACATGTGACCCCGCCAGGGAAAACCAAGGCAAAGTAATTCTTTTTTTTTTTTCAAAACAACTTTGTGAATTTAAGTTTTGTTTTTGATCAAAATATGCACTCCGATAGATATCTGACACTTTTATCTTTCATTTACAGCAATTATACTGAGTGGCTAAGTTTTGTCGCTAATGTGAGTGACACGATATTGACAAAATACCTCACCAAGTTGCCCAGTGACTTTGGCCTGGTTTTCCCTGGTGGGGTCACATATTTTGTATATACGGCATCTATGTACATCCTGCCCTGACTGCTATTGCACTTCTGGTTAGATGCTAAACTACATTTTGTTGTCTTGTACTTGTACATGTGTAATGACAAAGTTTAATCTAATCTACTATGTATTTCTAAAAACTGAAAGATTTTAAACCACAGGAGCACATTGTCATTGTATTAGGAACATTGTTTACAAAGAAAAAAAAAGCTGAATAAGTGAGTAAGGCTCAGCCTACTCACTGTTCATTTTGTTCAAAAGGAATTAAAAGTGAATTTAAATCAAATTAAACCACACAGAGTTTAATCAGTTTTTTTGGTCTTAATTTGTGAAATCCAGCAGATCAGTACAAGTACACATCCAGATCCACCAGAACAATGCAAATTGTTTTAAAATCATCACTGTTTCTGTAATCACTGCACTTATGACAAAAGGAAGTGCTGCAGAGGTATTGTGGTTCAGACTGGAATATTTCCTGTGCACACAGGAAGTTTGCTGTCTAGACAAACTGTAGTCTTTGTACAGAAACCCAGACTAACTGCTTTGGGAACTTCCAGTGTTTTAATGACTGGGGACTTCCAGTGATAAAATGGGTTTAAATGCATGCCTGACACTTCAGAATGTGCCTGATGTTACATTTGCTGCCTTTGTTATAAACAGCAGAATAAAAAGGTCACATCTGCTGTGCTTCATTAGAATCCATTGTGTGGACTGACTAAGATCGCAAAATTCATATGCACGTCCCTGCTGGCTGGTAACACCTCTGACACACCCATCAAAGTACAGAAAATGTGCCAAAAAGCCTGTTGCTCACCACTGCACACCATTTCAATAAAACATGATGTTTAACACAGATACCATAGCAAAACAATTTGAGATTGACCTTAGCACATGTCAAACTGATACAGCACCACTCCAAAGCATTCCTCTGAGCTAGGCCTGTACAATAATTCGATATCAATATTTATCGTGATGAGAAATGTTTCAAAAACTGATATAATTCTTGCCGGATTTTGATATGTACTATTATAGCAGTGGTCACTGACAGGCGCTTTTTTAATTGACGCTGCAGTCAGGTTCTACTAGGCTAGGCTAAGCTCCACTGTTGCCAACTTAGTGATTTTGTCTTCGAAATTTTCAGACCCCAAAAATCTAGCAACTTTTCCCAGTATTATTTGAAACTTCTGGAGACTCCACGCAAATGCTCCAACTGTTCTGCAGTTACTGACCCCAGTAAGCAGTGCTTCACACACGCATCTGCCCGGCAAACAATGGTCCCGTCCACGATTGACTTTGACCCCATGAGGGGTGCGCCGTGTGGCATAGACATACTTGCTGGAGAGAGGCATGATGGAGGCACAAAAAGCATTTATGCTTAGGGCACCCACATGCACTGGAAATGCTCAAAAGGCAATGTGAGTTAAAGCTCTTTTTTTTAGTGTTAATACTGAAAAACTCAAAAAAAATAAAACACCTGTTTCTAAAACACCTGTCCACATGCATTTATGTACCTCTGCATACTTGTATACAATGCATACAAGTCTATTTTATATGATTATTTTATTTGTTTAAAAATGTAATAGCATTTCTACCACATTTTTTATATCTATCTATGTGTGTGTGTGTGTGTATACACTGCTCAAAAAAATAAAGGGAACACTTAAACAACACAATGCTACTCCAAGTCAACCACACTTCTGTGAAACCAACCTGTCCAGTTAGCATGAGGCGATGTCTACAACCCACAGAAGTTGCTCAGGTAGTGCAGCTCATCCAGGATGCCATATCAATGCGAGCTGTGGCAAGAAGGTTTGCTGTGTCTGTCAGCACAGTGTCCAGAGCATGGAGCAGATACCAGGAGACAGGCCAGTACACCAGGAGACATGGAGGGGGCTGTAGGAGGGCAACAACCCAGCAGCAGGACTACACCCCCTCCTTTGTGCAAGGAGCAACAGGAGGAGCAGTGCCAGAGCCCTGCAAAATGACCTCCAGCAGGCCACTAATATCCATGTTTCTGCTCAAGCTGTCAGAAACAGGCTCCATGAGGGTGGTATGAGATTTTGAATATGATTCCAAATCCAGACCTCCAAGAGATAATACTTTTGATTTACATTGGTCATTTTTATGTTATTTTGTTCTCAATGCATTCCACTATGTAAAGACAAAAAAATAAAGATTTTCAACTGGAATATTTTATTCATTGAAATCTAGGATGTGTTATTTTAGTGTTCTCTTTATTTTTTTGAGCAGTGTATATGAAGTCATATATGTTTTATATTCTGTCTGAAGCACTTCTGTTTTAATCTGTTTAGAAAGAATAAGAAACTTGGCCTCTGATGTAATTTAAAGTTAATTTAAAGTTATTTATATCGATAAAGCCTAGAGGTTTATGTTTGATGGGCATATCATGTTCCTTGTTTGCATATGAAGGCTATATGCAAATAAAAGGTGAAAAGTGGTTTTATTTGGGTCATTTTTATTTCTAAAGTGTTATATAGTTATTGTAGGAGGAGGTTTCAAAGACTTCAATTCAATTTTCAGACATTAGTAGGCACAGACTTCCATTTTAGGGATTCTAGTCAGTTTTTCCTAAGGCCTTCAAATTATTTTTATCGCTGTCGAAATTATATCGTATCGACCAAAATTAAAGAATATATCGCGATATAAATTTTGGCCATGAGCCCCATTTTTCTGACAAATTCTAGCATTACAATAATTACAAATAAAATACAGCATCATGCATTGTGATTTTATGTCTGTATGTTATTTATTTCTAAACCTCTCCTCAAGGAAGACCAGTATTTGCAGATACCATCTAATACTTACCTCAGTGAATCAGTGCTCATTAAAATAGACTATATAACTATAATCAAAGAGAGACAGACAGAGACAGAGACAGGATCAAACCAGATCATAAGAGATCAACATTTGTTTTGAGAACTACATTGATTATTTGCACTATTTCCCATTCTAATTTGTTTTATGAGTAAAAAGACATTTAGCTCCCTAGTAAATAGTTCTCTTGGCTGACCTAAAACTTTTATATGGTATTGTAGGACAGATGTGCTGTTTTTTACTTGAAGCAGCAAACCACCATCCGATTTCCCAGAGAGAATCGGGTTAAATTGAGTGTCCTGCCCTAAATGTTGTTCCTGCAGCAGTGGGGGAATTCCAGGCAGCATGGTGACCAAAGACTGGACAGCACAGGGAAAGAACTGACCTTCTCTTTGACGTTCTCAAAGGAGGAGGGTGACACAACGGAGAAGCAGACTAGGAAGACATCTGTCTGAGGGTAGCTGAGCGGCCGAAGCCTGTCGTAATCCTCCTGACCTAGGAGAGGTACAGAGAAATGTCCAGACACACAGAGAAAACACTGCATGCACATGTATACAAGCATTCACACACTCAATTCTTCTGATTGGAATTACCTGCTGTGTCAAAAAGGCCCAATGTGTAGGGTTCCCCTCCAATCATAACAGTCACAGCATAATTATCAAACACCTGAAAGGCAAACAATAAGATGCTACTAATCAAGTTACTTCTCACATTAAAAAGTAGCTTTTTGTGATCAACTTTATATTGCATTTTACAACAATGATGTGAAAGTGTAGAGGATACTAAAAACTAAACACAAATATATTATTTATTGAATATTTGGAGTACTCTAGGCTTCATTAAGAAAAAAACCTTCCTAGGTGTTTTATTATATATGTTCTTAGTAGATTTTGAATGAAAAATACAATACTGTAAATAATTATATTGTAGTTACATATTATGTTAGGGGTGCACGATATGGCAAAAATATAGTCTCACAATTTTTCTTTGCAGGATCATCTTTATTAAGAGTGTAGCATATCATATATGTTGTTAAACACAGATCCTCAGCAGAATCAGTTGACTTATTTCACTTTGTCTTTTAACTACAACACTGTTTTCAAACAACAACCACAACATTGACTAAAATTCACTTTTTATGATGAAGCCAGGACACAAGTTTAGATTTGTGTTTGTGCTCCGGCTACAAGCTGCAGAATTTAGGACCGTCGCACAATTACCAGAAGAAATATTAAGTGTTACAAACATGCATGTGCCTAACATTATTCATTTTAGCCATTTTAATGATTTTGTTTTATGCTTTTTTAAATTAAATATTAGTAATAATGCAACATACATACAGGGGTTTGACAATAAAACTGAAACACCTGTCATTTTACTGTGGGAGGTTTCATGGCTAAATTGGACCAGTCTGGTGGCCAATCTTCATTAATGTCACATTGCACCAGTAAGAGCAGAGTGTGAAGATTCAATTAGCAGGTAAGAGCACAGTTTTGCTCAAAATATTGCAATGCACACAACATGGCCGCAGCAGAAGCCATGGCCTAGTGGTTAAGGATCTGGTCTGGTGACCTGAAGGTCGCCGGTTCAATCCCAGGGCAGGTCATGACTGAAGTGCCTTTGAGCAAGGCACCTAACCCCCAATTGTAAGTCGCTTTGGATAAAAGCGTCTGCTAAATGCCTCAAATGTAAATGTAAATTATGGGTGACATACCAGAGTTCAATAGAGAACACATTGTTGGTGCACGCCTTGCCGGTGCATCTGTGACCAAGACAGCAAGTCTTTGTGTCTAAATATTATTGAGCCACTTTGGGGTGTTTTAGAGGAGCGAGTCAGGAAACGGTTTCCTCCACCAGCATCACATAGTGACCTGGCCACTATCCTGCAATAAGAATGGCTTAAAATCCCTCTGACCACTGTGCAGGACTTGTATATGTCATTCCCACGAATTGACGCTGTATTGGCCGCAAAAGGAGGCCCTACACCATACTAATAAATTATTGTGGTCTAAAACCAGGTGTTTCAGTTTCATTGTCCAAACAATTCCCGGCAACGTGTTAACGGTCTTCTTTAAAACAGTACAATAATTTGGATTACTACACTTTCATACACGCCTTATATACAGACGTAAAACTTTCAACCAAAGTGTAGTAATCCAAATTATTGTGCTCTCAAATTAACTATTAAAAATATTAACATGTATTTTGTTTACAATCTTTTTAATGTGTCGTTCTGTTATTATGTCATATACTTATACATACTTCTATATGTCCCCAACCTGTTACTTTGACTTTGTGGACCAAAATCTGGTGTTATTAAATAATCATACCACATCCCGGAGGAAAACGCCGGTTATGTCGCAGTTA